>JAUZND010000905.1:0-13831 GCA_034780555.1 Coelogynopora nodosa | reverse complement strand
AGGTAGCACATTTAAAGATAACAAACACGAAAATATAAATCAGAGATGCTGACTGTTGTACATGGACACTGCTTTTATAAGACGACTTCCATATTCTGGATGGTCAATTTAGTTGACCTTAAACTTCTCCCAAGTTTTATTGAAGTTGTGGTGGACTGCTTCCGAAGCCTGTTCGCTGTATTTGGAGAGACCCCTACAAGTTATTGAGCAGAACTCAGGGACGTGATGGATGAGTGCATGCACTTTTGGGGTAACAGATATGCCCAAAAATAGATATGCTTCTTTGAATTGCTGGATTTTGGAGAGATAGGTCGACTCTAGGGCTCGTCCAAAACATGCAGTAGCTACTGAATCCAGTTTTCTAAATACCACAACAAAAGGTAGGCAGTGAAGAGGGCAAATTCTCTGGAGCTAATCGACAGAATTGAGAAGCTTCCTGCTAGAATTTCCGGTGAAAGACCCACCATATAGAGCCTCTCTTTGTACTCCAGTGATCTTCAACCAAACCTCAGCGTCTTTCCACTCCTTCTCAAGGGCTCTGAAGAGTGTAGTGACAATCCCAATTAACAAATGGAGTTCTGGAGGGGGCACTACATCAACTAAAGGTGACTCAGGCATCTTCCCAGCAACTATAGGTAGGTGCACAACATTCTCATAATTTTTCGCCTCTATTCTTTTTCGTCCAGCGTCATAGTACTTCCAGAAGGAATTCCGAAGAGTGTTGGAAGATCTAGGAACGCCCATTTCTTCTAGCTTGGATTTGTCAATGTTGCATAAACAACAAGGGTTTTGACTAGTGGGCCATAATACCTACAAAGAATGGAGAATAAAAACTTAGG
Source organism: Coelogynopora nodosa (assembly GCA_034780555.1). Classification (NCBI taxonomy): domain Eukaryota; kingdom Metazoa; phylum Platyhelminthes; order Proseriata; family Coelogynoporidae; genus Coelogynopora; species Coelogynopora nodosa. The sequence continues at coordinate 12,992 of JAUZND010000905.1, read as the reverse complement.
CTTCACTTTTTTTATAAAATATGTATACAATTTTGCAAAACATCACAGTTAACAAACAAAATAACTACAAATTAATAACAAGCACCAAAATAGAAAGAAAATATGAATTATTAATGTTTATCAAATGATTATAGAAAGGTACTTACCAAGCAATATGTTGCATAACTTCAAATCAGTTGCAATGTAGGGAGAATAATTCAAAACGTGTAGGTTTAACAAATGCCAGAGTATCCACCTGCCACCTGTATCCAAAGACTCGTGATTGAGAATTCCATCAGTATACCTGTAAATTGAAGATAATTAAGATTGATTTTACTGAAAGTATACATACATATTTTTAATGTGAACTTTAGTTTTGAGTATTAAATGTATGCATGGTTTAGGTAGGTAATTGTAAATCTGAGGAACAGTATACAATAATAATTAAATAATGTCTTATACTTACTTCTGTCTTGTAGTTTTCTCTTCTTTAGATTCAGGACAATCATCAATCACAGACAAGCATATTTTAATAAGCCCACCTCCTCCATCTATACCTAGCTTGATGTTTATTTGGTTTTCGTCAAGCTCTCTCTTTTCGATGACATGCAAAATAAATTCATTAACATTTGAACAGTAAACAACACTTCGAAAAAACGCACTACCTAACTATTTTGTTATTTGCCTTTTCAATAAATCTCATTTCAGTTTGTTTGAAAAAAGTATCTAACTGGTGATCTAACTTAAGTAATTTTTCTTTCAGATGAGGTTCCACAATATTCCTGTTTGCTGATGCTAGCCGAATATCCTTCGCCAATGTATGGGTGCCCCGAACGCTCAAGTTGAGATTGCAGGGGAGCTAGAAGCTGATGACGCACCAGTTTGTTGTGGAGAAAATTGTTTAACATTTTTCGATCTCGTAGTTTTGTTGCATATATGCCCCTTGCCTTGTGCATTTTGCATCTCCAATTTAGTTTAATTTTATTTTTTGTATCATTTGAATGTTTTTCATTTGTAATACACAGGGTGACCACTACAACACAAATTTCGAGGATATACATGAATATACACAATTTTTCTTTTTACTTGAATATACAGAAATTTCAAATAATATACACAAATTAGATAAAAATTATACATGAATTTCAAAAGTCTCGATTTTTAAATATTAAATGTTCATATAATTGGATCGGTATATATAAATAAACACTACTGTATAAAATAGTACTCATATTCAGCACTGTACATTAGGTTTTATTAGATTTTATATTATATTAGGTTTTATATTAGCCTAAGACATATTATGTTGAAATGCTCATTTTTTGATACACAAATTTTTGAAGTTTAAAAAAAATTATACACAAATATTAAATTTTATAATAATTTGAAAAAAAATACTGCAAAAGAGTGGGTGGCCACCCTGAATACATCTTAACATTTTTTACATTATACATTTTATGTTTGAGAAAATGAATTTCCATTGATAAATTTAATAAAACCTGGCAAGTAAAGATCTCTGTTTTGGAGAGAAAACACTATCCCAACAGGACAAATGGACCATCCATGCAAAATGTGAAGTCTACAGGTCAGTAATATCAAGTCTTTCTTCAAAACTACTGTTGGCTATCATTAGACTATCTATGGAATAAGTTTCACAATGGATTGTGCAATGCTAACCCATGTTCATGTTGCTAATGAGTTACAAACTTCAGCATCATGGAATGGTATTGAAAATTTCTTGCTGAGATAGATGATTTATTTAATGGATCTGATATGTGATTCTTTCCAACAATACCAATTCTCTACTCTTCCATTTGATATTACCAATACCATCATTTAAAAAATGGGATAGTAGATGTGGTTGGTATATATTCATACAAAATACTTTTTTTTATAATGTTGGGCATCGTAACTATACCCTACAGCAATGCCATCAGTGAAAGATTCCTTAATTTGGTGTGGAAGAATCACACAGAAACTCGATCTTCAAGTCTATAGAAACAGTGGAATCATTTTTTGTAAATAAAATGGAATGATGTATCATGACCAGAATTCACACCAAGAATACACATTCCACATATTCATTCACATCTCAATCAAATTAAAAAATTATTATTTTTTGTGTTAAATTTCAATAGACACTTACTCTTTGTTTTTTTAGCTATACATTTATCACATACTTTTATTATATGATAAATTAATTAAGTATTATTACATTTAAGTAAAATATATGAAATTGTCTGAGCTATAATATTTTTTTGTCTAAACTTTGTCTTGATATTTCAACTCTAGGGGTGAAGTCTGTTATGTATAGTGCCGTGGTTTGCATTAAATATACAATATTGAAACAGTGTAGAGTGTACCTTATAATTGTATATCATTATTGGGTACACCTTTATTCACAAGCATTAAATATAATTATAAATTGTCACACATATATTTAATATGAAGTGTGTGCATTAATAAATAATTTGAATAATTGAGAATGTTAAATGACAATAAATATATATTTATTAGATAGATTTCACATTTTATCAAAAATATAAGCAAAACATTTGTTTAATATCAAAGCATAACTTTGTAATACAACACATTTTTTGTCACCATCTATCTTTGGTTCAAAAGCACCTGAAAAGAAAGGAGATTATTTTATAGTATATTCACTTTGAATATGCAAGATAAAGAAGTAGAACTAATACTGTGAAATATTAAAGTTACACCATATACACTATTAACATGTTATATTAGCATATGGTTCTGTATATAATTATTTTATTTTGTTTATATTTGGAATTCTGTTGTGTGATTCAGAGAGAAGCATGATTTTTATCAGCAAGATAAATTTTGGAATGCTCATACTATTATTCCCTTTCATTACATATTATTATGCTTTATTTTATTCATGCTTACTTAATTTTTTTCAAAAATATATATATTTTACAAATTTTTCATATTTGTTAAACAATGAATTCAAAGATTCACTATTGATGTATTTCATTAGATAACATTTCTCCAGTTGTGCATCTAAAATTGATTTAGCAGTTTCTGGATATACTTCTCCATTCAGGTTTGGTTTTCCAGACTTGTTTACTTCTACAATGTAGTTTCTACAGTTTTTTTTTTCTATGACATTATGATTTAAAATAGTAAAAATACAACTGAAATGTTCTTTATTTTTAACTCTGATTTTCTACAGAATGCACAAAAAGATAATTATTAATAAGAATTAAGGAACATCACCATTACATATTTCAAGAAATTCTTTAAGGCTGAAAAGGGAGTTTAAAAAGCAGAAGAACCACTTGTTGTAGATCCAGTCATCATTGTGATAAAAAGAGCCTATGGCAATATGTTAAAAAAATTACTACATTTTGTTTTTTGAGTTAAACAGGGCTGCTTCTCATTTTCATCATGTTTACAATTTTATGCATTTTCATTCATTTATAGGCAGGCATCTTTAACATGCTGTGGTGTAATATAAAAGTTAAATAAATTTCATGTTAAGCTTATTTTTTTATTACTATTATTATATTTTACTTAGATTTGCTGTTTTTTCTCACAATTTAAATAGATATTTTTTAATTTTTTGGAAAGTATAACAGACTGGACTGGACAAACATAAACTGAAAAAAAATAGTTAGAAAACAATACACAGTTTTCAGACATTATTCATAATATATACCCTAACAGTACTCACAGTTTGTGTGTATCACCTCAAGCCAATATATTATTAACAATAAATTATGTTAAATTAAGCAAAACCTCTGAAAGGAACAACTCGTCCCTTCTTGTAAGTACTATAATATGATCATACTGTTAGGGTTAGGTCATATGATCATTTTGATTATTTAATTATATTTACTCTAAAAATTTTTAAACATCATTAATGAAATTTACAATGAATGTAATTTTTATGGCCGTTATAATTGAATATATGAATTGAATATTTTTAGATCAGATTCTGTATTACACTCTCCTATTAACATTAGATTTTTATTGGTTCTGTCAGCATTTAACTTTGCATGAGGACATCTTTGTCTGGCATTGTGGTGTTGCACCCTTAGCCTGTATTGGGCATTCATCATACCAATAAAATATTATAATGGAGGTGGTATGGGATCTGTTAAATGACTTCCAGAAGTTAGATGGCTTCATTGCCCATCAACTAGTTAAATATCTACTTGGTCCAGCATAGTTGTTGTATACTTGGGTAACTTTTCAACCAGTATGCTTTGTTTCCTTTTCTCATATCATCATACTGTCTACTTAATGAAGTGGACAGAATGAACTGTAGATAGCTCATGTTTGAAGGCCCTAGACAGATAGATTTTTAAATTAAGAGAGATGACAAGCACATGATCATATCGTTTATCTGTCATGAATAATAGTTTCAACACTTTTTTTAGTTTTTCTTCAAATATTTAGAGTGCCACAATAACATTTTTAATTAGACAGTACAAGAGCGCTATTAGATAAATAGCTATGACATTGTAGTTAGATTATCATTTGAGAATATTTACTGATTCTGAAGATAAGGAATATGAGTGGATGAAGGCTGGTATTCCTGTCTGTGGATAAGAATGCCCCTTTTACAACATTTCAATTTTAAATATCTAAAGAGACATTAAATTATAAATAAAATGATGTTGCCAATACCAGGAGTGATGATTACAAGTGATTTATTACTAAAATGAGTATTTTTAAATAATATTTACAAAAAGTTCAAATTGATTATATGTGCAGTATATACAATAATTTGTGCAAGTTTTCACAACTTTCATGTTTTCTAAATTTGCTTTTTTGGAACCATTGATAAATATGAAAAATAATTCATTTATAATTGTATAAGCACATAATATATTAAAAAAAGGTTTTAAACTATAAATTGATTTTCAACATAAATGTCCTATTTTTAAAACTATTAGGTTACATCAACTTGCATGTTTGATCAATTTGAGGTTTCATAACCATTAATAAATATATATTTTAAATAATTCCAAAATATAGTTCCATTTAAAAATTTTTAACTAAATATCCAACAACATTCGATCTTTGAAGATTGGGTTCTTAATGTGGCAAGACAACTTCCATTTGTTAATCCATCACAAGGGGATTCCAGAAAACACATGCTTAATAGTATTAATGGAAAGTAATTTTGACGAATTTAGTATCAAAGTATAGTTTTCCACATAATTGCATTTTTGAATTAATTATAATATTATTTATACATAAATGTATTTTGATTATTGTCTAACTAATAATAAAGTTGCTTTTAAAATTATTCTTGAGCATATGTATCTTTGTGCAAAATGGAAAGGCATAAAAGTTGAATAATCGGAAGATTGATATATACAGGGTGGCTGAAAAGTTACCATACATTACTGTTAGAAAATATAATTCGAGACGCAATATTAAACCAGGCAAATTTTGGTACATAAATTTCTCTCCACAATTAATGTTAATTTTATAATGTCAACATTGATTGTTAGCGAACACAAAACGTATATTGGAGCTCTAAGAATCCTCAATTAACCACAGAAACACAACTGAATCAGCTTGGGATAGCTGTATGGGCTGGAATCTATTCTGTTGGCATATTTTTTTAGAAAACGGTAACTGGACCTCCTTATTTGCAAAAATTACAGACTGACATTATCTTTACATTGTAACAAAGGCCAGATTTTACGAATCTCTACTTTCAACAGGATGTGGCACCACTCCACTATGCTACAGTAGTCAAAAATTTTCTTGATGCACAATTTGTTATGAAATGGATTGGTCGTCGTGGACTAGTTGAGTTCCCTCCTCGGTAACCGGACCTCACTCCCATGGAATTCTCCATTTGGGTATCGTCGAACATTCAGTCTTTGCCGGAAATCTTCGAAGTATTTTTGATCTCTAAAATTTCATTATTGATGCATTTGCTAACATGGGGAGAGATTTGTGTACCAAAATGGTCCAGTGTATTGTCACGTTGTAGATAATGCATGAAAGTCAATGGCAATCAATTTGAGTATTTACAATAACTGTAGGTGTTTTAGTGTCTGTAGAAACTGTTGTAATCTATAAAAAGTAGTGAAAATATTTGAATTTATGTTTATTTAATATTGCGTCTTGACTTATATTTTGTAACAGTAATGTATGGTAACTTTTCGGCAGCCCTGTACGAGTATATTGATTTCAAAGGGGAAAATTTAAATATACTTTAAGAGACAGAATAATGCAAAATTTAATGTTTCCACAATATCTGGAAGTAGTGAAATCTCACCGGGCTGAAGGTAAGGGGTACTTTGAAAATGTCACAAAAACCGAACATTTTGATGTAAATGTACAATGTCCAGTCATTTTTCAAGCCATGAAATTTTACTAGATGTGTTATTCTCCGTTGTGTGGTAAATGGGACGTATTCAAGGTTATTAAAAAGAAGATATCATTTGAAAACTGACATTTTGTGAATTACATACTGAATACTGAATTAGAAAATCAGGAAACCATGACAAATGAAATTGATAAATTTTTTTAGGTTGTTTTTTTATTGTTGAACCGCTGTAATGGATCAACCATGGATATTGCATATTTAAATTGATAAAGTTGATTAATAAAATGTTTTTAATTTATAAATTGATAATATTTTATCTGATAAGTTATAACTTTTTTGTACCTTGCTTTTATAATTGCCTCGGCTGATTGTTAATTAATTTATGATATACAACATATTGTCAAAATCCAATTATCATTTGACATGTTCTTCCAACTGGTTATATTATTTTAATAAAAATTCGTTATCTTAGATCTGTGTATCTCATTTAAGCTCGGTATATGTATTTTGTCGACTGTCTTTCAGGCTATGTCGAACTCCAACGAAGAAGGCGTTAACCGGTTGTTAGCCGAGCAAGCAAATTTTATCCTATCCAGTCAAGCACGATCTAAACAATTAAATCAATTCAAAGAGGATTATCACGATTTGGATCTGAGACTAGAAAACATGCCTAAAAAGGTCACCCATCCTGTTATGCTCCCATTCAGTTCTAAAGCTCTTGTACCCGGCAAAATCATCCGTACCAACGAAGTCCATGCATACATTGGCACTGATCACTTTATCCATATGTCGATTTACGAAGCTCGTGGAATGGTGGCCCGTCGATTAACTAAACTTAACAGTCAGATACAAGCGATTGAAGAAGAAACACGACTGATACAGTCACAATCTCATTTTACCGACGATATTCGCAGACAGTCTCACGAAGAAGTAGAAATAAAGGAAGACTACAATCCAGAAGTCGAAAAGAAGTGGCGTACACGCCATAAAGAGCATCTTAGGGCAAACAAATCTGGCGATCGTAGCTCTCTGGAATGCCATGATGACACAGCACTAATGCATCGATTGGAAGAATTGGAAAGAGAAGAATTAACTATGGAACGATATGCAAGTCCACATAGTCAGCGGAGGTCTTCTCTTAAGAATGTTAATGAAGTAAATCGTGAATCAAAGCAGGTAATATATTATATATATATACTATTTTAAATTATTGATTACAAATGAATTAAAAATATTTTAGATAGATTTCCAAAAACTACACATGGTACGAATATGGTTTAATTTTATACATAATTTTGACATAAAACGATAGTTAAATAAATATATACTATTTATCTAGCCTGATCACAACCTTATTATTGTTTAACTGATCAAATTTTTTTATTACATTGTACAATTATGGCACCGTATAGTAACTTTCTAAGAGTAATAAAGCAGTCATTTAAAGCAAAAGAGAAAGTACATCCTTATTTGTCCAGATTTTGGGTCTTCGGTTGGATAAACAATATAGCAATTGAAAATAATTTTTGGTTATAAAAAGGTTTTTAGATAATAATATTTATTATTGTTATTAATAAAATGTAATATTTAATTTAAACTACAATTTACATTAAATATAATTTACATCCATTATACGCATGTAAGTAATAGAAGAGTTGGCAACTCTGGAGCACCCTCCTACCCCCCTAAATTTAATTTTTCGGTTTCTATGACTTCCTCTATCCCGATTTCAACAAGGGCAAGGTCTTTTACCATTAAATCAATGATGCGCTTAGTTCGAACGGTTGTACTCGCGGACTCACGTCCCCACTTGCAAAATCATTACACTTAACGTCTTATTAAAAAGATTATTTAATAATTTGAACTTCCAATTCAAACATTGACCACGGTCGCAAAATTGTATCCAAATGCGTGGTTTTATCTATATCCTCATTGATAATGCTTCGATTAAAATAATACTAAACTCACTGCATAAATGAAAATTCAAATAGGCCTATATCCAACGTATCAGGAGATCGAGTGAAAAATCGATTTGATATTAATTCTATTGGTAATGAACGTATATATAATCCCGCGTTCTCATTTACACTCTTGCAATTTGCTACCTTATTTCACCATCCAACAGAAAGGAAATTTTGCACTTAAATTTTATTTTCAGTTTTTTGCAGTAAATGGCGGTCTTATTCCTCCATTGACTTGTTTTATAAGCCGTACATGTTGTGAATTATTACTCATTGTGATCATATATAGTGACAATTTGTTCTATTTTTATCATTATTTGATAAAATTATACATTGTTCGTATAATCTAAAACCAAAGATATAACATTTTCAAGTCAATAAAGTACATCGTCGACTTTAGACGTACATATAAACGATTTCTAAAGGAATATATTTTACGTTAAATGTTAGAAGAGTCGACAGTAACAATAAATCCTTGATGACAGTTATTCTTCATGATTGAAGCTTCAATGAACATCCTGTTATGTTTATCAACAGTCTAGTTGGTTATATTTAGTGTCTATTTGTTGAATAATTTTATGCGTTAATGTATTTTATAATGTCATTATTATATTTTATAACATGGGGAATGACATTAGTGGTCTACTATCTGTCTGTTATGTGTATAATTTGTACTGAATATATTTGGTTGGTCATTGAGTGAATTCTCAGCAAATTGTCATGACATTTAATTTTATGTGAGTGTGCGTGTTCTTCAATAATTTCGATAGTTCACTATTTGACACAGTTTATTTTTTATTGTTTAAAATGTCTTTTCATGATACTAATATATTATATTAGATAATATTACTCAATTATTTATATTTTAAAACGTCATTTCGTACAATAAATAACGTTATTCTGATCAATGAAGTTATTTTAACAATTTTGGATGGTATCCGTTTCGTTTTATATTGTCTTAATTATTTCCGATTGGTCATATCAGTGAATTTTCACCAAATGATCATGAAATTTAATTGTTGTGTGTGTTTTCCAATAATTTCAATGGTCCAACTGACGTAATTTATCTAACTACATTTTTACACGATTGCAACTGAAAACTACTTATCTCTTCAAAATCCGTTCGATTAACTGAATGGTGAAGTAAATCAAAAGACTCTTTTCAAACATAAATAATTTTATCTTATATTAATTTTAAAAAATAATTTGGCCTTAATTTTTCATTATAACTTCACGTAAGAGATCAGGAATCACGATCTTAAATACTTAAACTAAAATATTACCTATAAAAACATTTTATAATTCACATTTTTCTAATTTATGTAATCTTATCTATAAGTATTCTTCGTCTAACAGGTACACTTTTCTGATGTTGGTCCTTCACAAGATTCGAAAGTCCCTGATAGTGACGACGACAACGAAATTACTCCTGCCTCTAAAGTGATCACATTCCGTCACTCCCTTCTCCCAGTAGGCAGTGCCCTTCCAAGTATGGAGGTGCCTGTCACCTCTCCTGGGCAGTTGACCCCTGGTCACGTGACCCTACTGACTGGGACAGGGTCCTGTCTAGTTCCTGATAGAAGCCAGCCTTGCGGAAGTGAGGAGTGTGATCCCTGCACTGATCTAGTCATTGATAGAGAACAGATTTCAACCGGTAGTAAAATCGAAACTGTTGATACGGACAGTAAGCCAGTGTCCAGATTCAAAGCGATGCGACAAGCTAAGAGTACTCATAGATAGTCGCTTTAGTGCTGACGTTAGCACACATTGTAGTTTTTATAAGTTTTTTTTTGTATTTTGTATGTCATTAAACTAGAAAAAATTACTTTTAGTTGTGTCTGAATTTTTTTAAATTTTACATCCACTTAGCAAGGAAGGCAGAGGTCAAATTGATCTACACTTTTTAAAAACTATTCTTGTATGAAAAGTAACTTAGCAATAAGTCTAAAATTTTCAGTAACTGCCTGAAATTCAGAAAAAATTCCAATAGAGTATACAAAATTTTCGAAAAAGAAAAAAAAGATTTTTGATTAAATCATTATGCCCACAAAAAATATTTTTGCTCGATCGGTAGACTATTAAGTAATATATTACCTGTGGCTCGATTTTACCTTTCCCCTTACCTTATTAGTTCCAGGGGTATAAGGGCGCCAGTAAAGTTCTCTAGTGTGGAAACTATTTTTAGTGGTATTTCGTATACTTCGACGCTGAACTGCATTTATGTATGAAAAGAAATATAAATTACAATGTTACAGTGCGTTTTTGTTAACCCGTTGATAGTCATTAGAAAAGGCTATTTTGATTGGAACAAATCATGAGTTTAACTGATATACTATATATATAACTCATATGTCATACAACAATATTATTTTCGATCGAGATGAAACACTATGTTATGTAAAATTATAACAAAATGGTGGTTTTATGTAATTGTACTATGTATTATAGCCGTATTATGTAACAACGTTTCTAACTAAATTTAATCCACTGTGTATATCAAATGCATATTAAAAATATAAATAAAATGCAAAAAAAGGTTATATTGCAAAGTATCAGAAATGTTTAGGTATTCTGTACTATATATTAGATACTATTAATACAGTTGTTTTTATTTAATTATATATAGTAAGGTTTCAAAACATGTGTACAATAGACGAACATATTTTGCAAAATAACATTACTTTAAAGAAATCATGTATTAAATGCTTCAGATTATGTATATTTATAAAGTAACTTCAGTATTTTTGCTATATGTATAAATTAATTAGTCCATTTCATTCACTCAAAAGCGGTATGTGATTTTATCGCACTTGACTGTTTATATTTTTCATATATTTTGTTATGAATAAACAATCACTATAGAATAATTAATTTTATTGTCTTACATTGTGTTTCCTGTTGTGAAACATTTATTTTTTATTTAACTATATTCGCTATGTATCTTAATTATTATAAGTTAAGATCTATGATTACATATTTATTTCTAACAATTCTCTTACAAAGTTTCTTGTTTACAATTTAAAATGAAATGATAAATTAATTTATTACTAAAAACTTACGATGGCAAATGATCTAATTTCATTAATACTGTATTTTATTAAAGCATAGAGGGTGACTCCTGTCATTTATATAAATTATTTGATTATGCAGGTTTAATTTGTGTAAAATATTTAGTATCGTTATATTTTCTTATGGTGCTTATGATCCATCACTAAGTATCAGAAATATGAAAGATAGTACTGATCAGTGTTTCAAAGATATCCGTCTAATTTTAAATAGAACTAATAATAATTTGATAATCCAATCTGAAGAGTACAATTTAATGGACATTCTAAGCTGTTGGAGGAACTGTATAAATAATTTAAAATATTTTATAAATGATTTATTACTGCTTTAAGAATGTAAGTATACTGTTACTTCACAAGACTGCAATTTTTAATTGCTCCACATTGCATGTAGCTAAATACATATAATACAGTTTAATGTACAGTTTAATATGCTCGTCCGGTTTATAGGTGCTATTTAATATAGAAAAGACAGAAAGGCAATATATTGGTTCCTTATTTGGCGTCCAGTTTGAAGGAGTTTAGGAGGAGGAATAGACTGTATTTGTAAACATATTTTGCTACTTTATTCTGGAATTAAAAAGGAATGAAACCTTATATCACATCAATTAATAGAATTTATTTACTCATTGAGACAATTTGAACTAAATTTATTTTTGCGAAATTAGTGGATTATTTAAAAAAAGTATCGTGTGTTGGTCAATTTAACCCACCACTTGGTAGTTCTATATTAAGAGTGGAAGTGCTATATACGGTTGACAAACGATCTATTATAATTAAAGAAATGTGTTATGGCTCGATCGTTTACTATAGCCCCTAACTGGGATAATGATGTTTGATAATAATATCGTATATTTGTCAATATAACGATGAATATGTGATATAATCTTTTATTTAATTATTCCAATTATTACAACTTATACGTTCGCAATCCAAAGAATTTAAACCTTCGACTTGCAAAAAATTTTGATAATGCGGATAATTATCAGAAATATTGGAAATAGTTCGATAAAAAATTGAATTCCGGTAAAATTATTGTATAAGGAAGTGTTCTTTAATCAATCAATTATATTTCCTACATATTTTGTTTAAACATGCTCATTGAATTAAAATTGCGATAAAATGCGCAGATGCATAAGTAATTTGCAATAAATAATTTTACGCTAAATTGGTTTCAGGCACACTGACTAGCCTATTTTGACAACTTTCACTGATTAGCTTCACTATGTTTTATAATATAAATGCCAATTCTGAACATGTTTTGTTTTTAACGATTAGTCTTTTGTTTTTTGCCTATTATAAATAATCATTTAAACTAAACAATTATTGGTTTTATAGAAAATATCGTTAATGGAGATTATTTTGGTTTTAAATTGTTTCCTGTCAATAAATTGTATTGCAATTTATATCGTTATATTAATTGTAGTCGTTTTATTTCTAACTTTTGTTTTGTTTTCATGGTCGTTGTGTAATATTGAGGAGTGGAATATGTTCTTACTTGCATCTTGATCATTGAAAGATAAATTGTTTTGTAGGGTATAAAATTTATTTAGGATATTTGTATTTAAAATACAAATCATATTACCAGAATTAATAATAATAATATGTTTATTAAAGTTAAAAATGTACAATGGGAATCGGTACATTATAGATAATAATAATAGATAA
>JAUZND010000904.1:0-13832 GCA_034780555.1 Coelogynopora nodosa | reverse complement strand
AACCAACTCACCAAACATATAATTAAATGCTAATTTAAACATTTGTAATTTCTAAAATAGAGCGGTTTGCAAAGAACTTTAAACGTTAAACTTTTTTGTTTAAAAAAATGGGTGATTATGCTTATATTATGTGTAATATGCTTAATACTAGTTTGTACGTAATATTTTAAATATTAATAAAGTATATATATGCTTATACTCTTACATTACACATTTAAGCTGTGCAGCTCAATTAACAGAATGATTATGTAAATATTTACAAATTTAATCTGTGCAGCACAATTACAGACTCAATATGTCATTTTGCAAAAAAAATCTGTGCAGCAAATTACAGAATCAATCTGTAAATATTTACAGATTGATTTTGTAATTTGCTGCACAGATTTTTTTTGTTAAATTACAGATTTTGGTTTAGAGTGTATATAGTAAATGCAATTTCCTCTAAGCGGAACTTCTAACAGAACCCGTATTTACATTTCGAGTAAGTCTAATTTTATACAGTAATTTTAAAAACACAGATACAAGTAACATATACAGTACAATGACTTAAAAACTCCTGTCCTGAAATAAAACATCGATTAGTTACTAGAAAAAATGGTGAGAGACATTAATTGTGTAAGAAAACATGTTGCCAACATTTTCAACAATATCGGTTGAAATGCAGCAGCAATTTAATTCAATTATTACACACATCTCTTTTTGTATAATATGTTTAGCCTCTTAGACATGATAATAAATAAGTACAAGTGAGAGTAAAAGTTCAATTAACATCGACGTGATTTTAATCGAGTTAATCACCAGAAGCCTCTAATCACAAACGGATTGTCGTCTATGACTATTGATCTGTTTTGTGGATCCGTTCCGTAATAGTTAACACGGATCATAAATTGCAAAAGGACAATTTAAGAGTGATTAAAAAAAGATTACATTAAATGAGGTCGGTCAAGATCCCTCAAATTACGTCTTCATTACTTCAGCTATAATTTTTTTCAAGTTTCAAAACGAGTTAGATTATAAATCTTAACTCAGACGATAATTTTCAGCAGATAACATTTTCTTAAGACACATGTTAATTTATTTATGTAAATATTATTAATATATATATATATTAAAACACATGTTATTTACAATTGTAAATAACATGACAGAACACTCGAGACGACACATTTAAAAGGAAAATAATTAGAGGGGAAATTGTGACTCTATTGTATAAGCTGCGTTTATATTTTGTCCGCGTAGTTCCGCCGAAGATTGGCTACATTCTTCGGTGTTATTTGTTCTTTGCTTGAGCTGTTTCAACTTGACAAAGATTAATTGTCAGACTGATATTCAAAGAATAAATCTATTCAACGAGAAATCCTGAGCATGATAAATTAAATAGATAATTTGTGAGAGAATAATAACAACATAAAAGCTCCATCCAAAACAACAACAAGTCCACGTCAATTGAAATCATTAAACTACGCAACAATGTTTGACTCAAAATCTTATATCGACCAATCAATTTGCTGAGAACCATTTCTTATTGTCCATTTCAACCATGGCACACCACTGTGTAATTAATAAATAACATGCAAAGCTTCACTGGAATGATACATGAACCCCTTTCTGACAAACAATACCGGCAATCTATCACCATCAAGAATATATAAGACTTTATTTCTTGTTTAGAAAGCGAACACTATATTTCACATATAGAGACTGAGCTTCCTACAACATCGACATTTTTTATAATATTATTATAAACGCTTTTCCCCCCACAAAACCGGTAATACATACAACATTATCAGTTCGTTAAGAAATATGATCTAGATTGTAAGTCATGAAAGAGTTAATGCATTACATTAATGTTATGTCAAGCCAAGCGTACTATTAATTATATAACATCAATGAGAAGAACGTGGAACTGGAGGCAACATTCAGTTGCCGGTATAGTTACATATTATTATTATCCCCGTCTCTAAAGATACCTCGATTTTCTTGTTGTAAACATTTTGTGAAATTAAAAAAACACGAATTAATCTATCTGTATGTTGTCTCTACAGGAAAATATCAAAGTCGTTTTACATAAATCATCACTGCAATGCATCTTGCTGTATAGGAAATAGATACAGTTTGGTTACACGCATAGAAATACGCAATAATGATATCTGACTGACTATGGTAGAGTAAAAAAACATAAATTAATGTCAATTTTGAAAATAATAATTATCTTCCTAAAAATGGTTTCTTAACAATTTAATATCTGCCTAATGAACATATTAGAATATACAAACGCATTAAAAACGGAGAACACAGGTGGTAAAGAATCCTTTCCTTTTTCGTATTTTCAATTAGATGTTCCACCGCTTAAAGAAAAGCCAAGAGTAAGATGCAGAACACAGTCAACCTTGCTGGGAACTCTCCATGTCGCATGTCGTGCAAATCCGAATATATAAGATCGTGTATATTTTAATGAGACAATCAATTTCCCGCTTTTAATCACAGAAACACCGGTGCGTGCAGCTTTCTTGGATAAGAATGCCCCCATTTTAGCCCGTATATATAAAATATGGAACACAAAAATCAGCAGGAATGTGTACCTATGCCAGATAAGGGATGGGAGCGCAACGGTGTGGAGAAGATTTTTAATATGAGGGGAATATTATGCAACTTAAAAGGTCCCAAGCATCGACTGTTAATACTACATATTATAGATAGGTATGGTGCCATTGAAAGAAACTTATGAACGGTTCGAATATCTATATAATGGTCAATATTAGGCGTTAGATATTGAAATTGATTGATCATGTGAGAGTTTGTCATGTATACAGTTGTTAACGTTACATTGTTGTAAGAGAAATCAATAATCATATATAGTTATCGATTGTTAACATCAGCTCATTTGCATCTATAATACACGTAGTACACTATATGATTATTATTATGTGAAATATATTGAACGATAAGTATTTCATGAAACGTGTGAATTACTCTTACACATGAAATAATTTTCTATGAATTATGACCCGCAGTTTTCCCGTGTATTCACAGATTTTAAAAGTGGATTATGTAAATATTGGAACAATAGAATAATATAAGCTAACTAAATTAGTAATTTTTTTTAAATACAATTAATGTTATAAGTAGAAAAGGCGTACAAAAAGCATAATAAAATAAATGGCTACATTGATTATTATCAATACACAATTTCGTGTATTGCAAAAGATGATTACCACGTATTTCACATAAATACAAGAGACAGAGAGGAGAGAGAGAGAGATGTATGAGACTCAAAATTAGACACACAGATTAATAGTTCCTAACAATTACAGAGATCACATAATATTATGCAAATGAGTACCTATAGTAAATCATACAGATGGCCTATCTATCCCCACAATTTAATCATAGAAGCACCAAGGGGGAATTCAAAGTTTGGACCTCTATAAGTGTTGGATCACTTACTGCCGGAAATCTAGTGACGATATCGTTCTAAACTGTACAGAACCTTCCTAAAAGTAATGCATCTTTAATTCTATACATTTTCGTAGAATATATAGAGAAGAAATGAGAACATAATAAAATAATCAAAAGCAGCTAAAAAATGCAGTTTTGATAATTGTTTTAATGCTGTCTGTATAAAAAGGATTTTTGTGTTCTGTTAAATTACCCTGTTGGCGCATACTGACAAACTCTCAGGGTGCCATTAATGATCGAAAATAGTCTGAAGCTAGTTTTATCCACCTCATGTTTCCTCTGTTTGATTAACGTATAATTGGACACCCCTGTCGCTAATCAGACAGCTAAAAACCAGTGCAGGCATCCAATTAGACAAGAAAGTATATCATATTTAAAATATAGCCTTGCAAAAACTACACCATAGAAAATAGCACAAAATGTCAGTTTGACTCCGCGCTCCCTCGCTAAACAATAGACTACCAAAAAAGCGGCGCTGGTGCCAGTAGGATATATACCATAGGTACTACAACAAGGGCAGAGCTCACATTTTGTCGCTCGCCCGACAGCCGTCCCAATTCCACCAGATGGCTGCCGAAGTCGTTGAACTCCTTCATGAAGTCGGCAAAGTTGCCCAACATCTCCAGCCGCGACACACTGTCCAACACCTTGAGGATGGGTGGATTATATCGATTATAGGTGAGTTGACATTGATTGGGTTAGCGGGCCACAATCATCCAACATTCAAATTAGTGAACTAATTAGGATAGCTATGAAATCGATCTTAAAAACATCAAGATAAAAATAAACAACTAACTAGGCCTTTGATTGATACTTCAATTTTTTTTTGCATTTTTGAGGAATTAAAATGTATTTATTTATTTCATACAATACAATGTTAATTCAGGATAGCAATGTACATTCATAACATAGATACTAGGATATATTATGAGTATGTGCATTCTGACTATATATAGGTAATAATTTTTTTAAGTTATTTGATACAAAATATATTGTTTGGGCAGTATGACTCTGTTTACGCAATAAATGCTTGTAATAATGAATCATTATTGGCTCGGATCACATTTGTCTCTGAGTGTTTCATATTGAATTGCAGCCGATGAACCTTTAAATCAGTGCGTAACGTTGAAAAGTGTTGTGTTTTATAGCTAAGAATGCATATAAACGGCCTTGAATGGCGACATATAAGAACTTTATAAAATGCAATCGGGCGAAGAGTGGAATTTAGAAAAATTTACGGCTTGAAAATGACAGAAAAGGCATATTATATAACAATTTTCAACAGTCAGATTTTAGAATGATCGGGACAGTAAAAATCGCATCAAAATACCGGGACACTTGGCAAGTCTGCATATGCAAATTATGCATTTTCCCAATTATTATTATGGTAAAATTTGAAGAATTTGAGGAAACATCTAAAATTTGAGGAACAATCACAGGCCTGCCTAACCTGCTGCACAGAAGACTAATTAATGTATATAGAACAAACTGAAACAAACGATTAAATTATAAACTCAATATAGTGATTTTGGCCGTGTTAAAAATAGTTAAATATAAGTATTTTTTACTTTCTAAGGGAGATCTGCATTAGTCACAGATACTAGATACAAATTGTATAGATTGTCATAGTGATATTGTGGAATATAACTGAATGATAAAACACCTGCTAACCTTCGCTAGCAATAATAAATAAACACCCATAATTAAAACATTGTTTAAATCTATTAAATATTAATTCAAATGGTTCACGTGTAATAAAAGAAAACAAGCCACTTCTTAGACAGACCAAAAGCAAATAAAATCCTGTCAATCGATACTTCCCTGCATTTCTACTATCATCATTCCCAGTTTTAAGATTTGAAAATGGATTGTCTAATGCTACAGTTGGGATATACGTAATGTAATAACTTGAACATGTTGTTCAATACTTCTACTTACAATGTATATTCTTGCTGACGTAGTTTATGAAGAATGAGTCTTAATTTGGTTATAATGCCAATTCCAAAGAGATATTTTTGCTATTTGAGTTGTTCAGTTGTTTCAAATGAAAATAGCTACAAAAATATAGATTCTAAATTAAACTCTAAGTAAAGGACGAGACGAAAAAATAATAAAAATACAAACATGATCCTACAAAAAAAGACCATTTTCAAAAAGTTATGTTTCTAGATGCTAAATTGACTTTACTTTAAAATCTGATTGCAAATTTGTTTTCATTGCAAATCGAAATTTGCTTGTATTTGTGATTTTTGCTTGTGATTATTGTTTGTACGCCGGCCCGAAAACATATAACTTTTGTGTATTTAAGGATTTTTATTACAATGGACTTTCTGGAGAAGAATTCAGTTATCTTCATGAATTTTTGTGTGTTCCGAGGCATCTTTAAAGTAGTGATAACTTAAAAAGAGAAGAAAAAGCACAAGCTGCTGTAAAATAAATATATTTTTACATAAATTTTCGGAAGAAGACTTCCCTTATCAAATGTGATACAAATTTAGGAAATAAAATAAGAGTATGGATGATAATGAGTGTGAGTTTATTGCGATAGGTTTTAAATATGGTTTAAGGGCAAACCTATAGGCTTAACTCGTGCATATTTTGCCGGTAAAACCAAACGGAAACACTGATACAACATTCTATGTTAAAACTGAGTCGACACAATTAATGTTGTCCTCTGGTTTTAAACCTGAATAATTTTAAAAAATGAAATAAAATAGTTTTTCCAAATATCTAGAAACTAAGCTAAAGAACTAAGTAATGCTACATTTTATTAATAATACATGGAAAACGAGAATGCAATTTTTTTGTTAACTGTTTTACCAATTAAAAACTGTTTATATTTGGCAACAAAGCAATTAAATATGTGCAATGCACTTTGTTCCTCCCACGTGAATCTTTCATATGCCGCCATTATAAAATAAATTTATAAAAATTGAAGAAAAGATAATTAAAATGTGGCCAAGAAAAATCATCTGAAAGAATATAGTATGAAGCGAGTGTGAAACTATTTTAACACTTTTATTGAAATCCCAATCGTAAACTCACCCAATAACAGATATATGTACACTATATTTAAGACTACAATAAATAGATAAATCTTGAGAAGACCCACGAACCTTATTCCTCGCCAGCATGATATGCCCTACAATGACCCGGTCGGCAAGCAGCAGCACCTTGGTTACCGAGGATAGCAACTGACGCGCGGCCCTAACCAGGGTCATCCGGTCGGTCCTTCCGCCATCAACAGGGGAGTCCTGCATCCTGGCGCGGGTCTCCTGCTCGATTATACGGCCGGCATTGCGGGCCTTCGTAGAGAGAGAGAGAGATTAATATGGAAGAAGCTCTGCTAGAGAAGTCGGTGTTGTGAGGTTAAAGTGATACACAGGGCTGGAAACTGACTTCATTTTTCTTTAAATAAAGGGTGATCCTTTTAAACCATCCAGCCACCCCGTTATATAACGCGTTTATTCCTGACCCACCCCTAAAATTGACTCAACTTTATAGACGAATGAAGTTAAACATTTTCGCATTGACAAACACGTTTATTATTATTTTCGAATTATAATATTAATATTAGTTGTAAACAAACTAACATATTTAATTTAAAAAAGTTCTGTCAAAATGAGTAAAACTGCGATGCGCCTTATTTACATTCTTATGATGAATTTACATTCTTAAAACCCTAGATTGGGATGGAGGTACACAATATACATTTTAATAAAATAACTGACATTATATAATACTTTGGCCAAACCACTACCCGACTTCTATAATGCAGATAGTATAGCAAAAGCCTGAACAACCCACCCCCCCCCCTTCTTCAATGGTTATATCGTCAGCGTTATGACGGAAGAACGAATACGTAAAAAGTTATTCTTCAGGAGATCACAAATAACGTTTTTTGCAAAACGTTTACCCGTCAAGCTTTAAGTATTTGACGTTTTGCATAATTTTTTTACAGAATTAGCCATCAAAAATTATTTTAAATTAAAGATTATGTTACCCATTATATCTTTATCAAAATTAAGATAATACGTATTCGTCCTTTTGCCTAACTTGATTACCCGCCAAATAATGTGGATTTAATTAAATAATAAAAGTAAAAACCCTCTTAAGAAAATGTATCATACATTATAACTCCAATGAATTGGGTCAATCGAATATAAAAACATTATTTGTTTCATTTTCCAGAAATGGGTTTGATAATTTCACAAATATGGGTGCATGAATAATAGTTTCATGTTAAATTATTATTTGTGTTTCTTCTGCGATTTGGAAGTAAAATAACAACATACTTTATGTAAAATAATAACTAACCATAATGATAGTTTACTTGTAACATGTTTACTATTTGGCAAACATTTTTGTTTTTCATTATTTCTTTAATTATCTGCATGTTTTCCTGGTTTCGTAAATTCCTTTGATTTATACTTTTTCGTCCGTGGTTTCTCGCAAGACAAGTCTAATTAAATGCATTTGTTATTAACGCTAGTTGCGAAAGTTGCACTTTTGTAGTCTCTAGCTCCTCAAGATGTTACTATACCTGTGATACATATGCATACAACGTGTGTCTAGGCACACGCACGCTAAAGTCACACTTTATTTTCAAAGAAAACATCATGACACATCCAGAAATCTCTTAATCTAACTGCTTGATAGGACGCTCAATAATCCATTTATACAGGAAACAACAGTTGGCGTTAAAGGGATCCAGTGGTCGATCTTCACATAGTAACCAGTTTCAAAGCCGTCTACACTACTCTTTATAATATAATATGGAATCTCCGGATACGAGAAGTAAGGCAAACAGCATTAGGTGTCGTCAATATCCGATGGATTCCATCTCCACACTGCAGCGCAGAATGTCATTCGGGGCGATGTAGGCTTCCGTAACACTTCCTAAGTAAACATATCTCAATCTTTCACTGCCTCAGTCAGTCGTTGGGTTTTCAGCTTAATCTGTCAGTTTTTGGAGGTCTAAATTTAAACAAATATGTGCACAGAAAAGGGAAGAATAATAAAAATTATTTATTAATGTAAAATAACAGCAGAGTTCATAGTTTGGATGAGAAAAACTTGACTTTTTAACTTACTATGCATTCAAAAACACAGAAATAAGCTCACTAAATATAGAACAAACGTAACATAATTATTTAAAACATTGCTCAAGTGCAACGATAAGAACAACATTTTTAACTAAACAGAAATAAGTTGATGTTTGGCATCTAATTCCACAAAATTTCCAGACTTTTCCTCAATGCAAGAAACCTATTAATAGATGAAGCAATTATGGATTAAATGTAGAAAAAGTGTTAACCCTAAAAATAAAGTCCCATTAAATATAGTTTGAAAGGATAAGTCTGAGCTATACCATACAAGTTGAAGTAAATTTTAACTTCACAAGTTCTCTTAAGCTCCGACATTGATGAGATCCACTTTTGGGATGCAGACTTTTCATTGTTTATTGTAAATATTAAGTGTGTATATACCAGATGCATACACTGTTTTTAGCCTTGTATTTAGCCTTTAGATGTACAACAATACAGCTACAACTTTTGACGACATGTAACTTGATATGAGCGTTACTGATTGACCTGAAAGTGCAAAACATGGGATGAATAATTGTACAAAATTGTTAATTCATTCAGTCCAACCAGCTTAAAGACAAAATTACACTAGCAAAATTCAATCGATAATTTAAAAATCTCTTTTAACTGACTTACATTTTAAATATGATTAAAATATGTTTATGATATTTAGACCATAATATATGGTCTATATAATCTATAGATAAAGTTCTTTTATGTAACATAAGCTAAGGAATCGAGAATACATATATTAAAGAGAGCTTTTCCTTTGATCTAATAATAATACGAGAATATAGTTGAAAAAATGCATGGCATTGAAAAATCATTACAAAATCCTCCATTTTCATGAAATGTGTTACATATTTGAAACATATACATAATTATAATACTATTAGTTTTTTTATAAATATATTTAAAATGTCAAAATTATCTAGAAGGAATATATATATCAATAGTGTTGAATACTTTTTGCATCATATTAAAAAAATGTATGTAAGTAATAGTATAGAACCAGGTTCGTAAAAACCCGCAAATTTCTTTACATATTTCGTGTTTTGATTCATCATTGAATGAAAAGTTGGACAGCTCAGAGAATAGCGCACATGCATTTAATATACATCAACACGAGTGTCACCAGGGAGGGACTAGACTGAAATAACCCCCTGAGACTCACTCACCAGACGACAGGCCTGGACCATTTCCGACTTGATACCGGGCTGCTCCTCCGCCATGCTCTCTCCAACTTCCACAAATTTGCCCACTGCCAACTGCAAGCATTGGCCCACCTGGTACAGTGACCGACTCGTTGCCTCAGTTCGTACGCCACCATCGCGAATGTTGACAAGGTTTACTATCTGCAAAGTCGACAGTATATTATAATAATATGTATATACAATATATAGTGAGTAGTCATCAATTGTTGCATAACACAGCAAAGTAGTTGTATTTTATTGCGTGATAAATTAATTCAGGAATTCAGATGACAGCCGGGACAGAAGTGGGAGAGTTAATAAGAAATGAGTTAAATTGAGGTCTAAAAATCATGTTATATGGAACATTGAGAGAATGAAATACAGAGGAAATTATGTTGATGAAAATAATCTCAGAATGATTGATATCATTATTTGTATATTATTCAAATGAAATATGTAATATAACATAGAATAATACTTATAATGACCCTTAATATAAAAACTTATAAACAAAGTAACTTAAATGTTAGGCCTAATAATACAAGTAAACTATGTAATATCAAAATGAAACAATATTTACCACCCTACTATGTTTATGTTTCTTAAATATAATAAGTTATAGAAAGCATAACTATCATATCACTAACCATCAAAGTATACAGAATTTTGGAACAAGGTAAAGTATGCTAATGGGTCATATTTTCAAATGGAAATTATCCCTGAATGCTTCAGTATTTTTCCTATAAAAAGTAATCAACATTTTAAATGTTCAAGTTTTTATGGAGTGGGAAAACAAATTTGGGTTTCAGCAAGATGTAATCTTATTTAATATATACTAAAATAACATAGTGTTTGCAAGAAATACAATTTTTGCATTGTATAAACTACTCTAACAATATTTACAAAGTAAACCAAATTTAAATGGTATCTAATAATATTGTTTCATTGGAGCACTGACGTTGAACAGAAAATCTCTGCATCTTTGGGGGTAATAAAATATTATTTTAAAAAGTTCATTTAACTCATTGCAGAGAAGCGAATTTATGAGTTGAGAATGGTTACATAAATAACATTGAAAGCAGAGAATATGTCCATTGGCAACCATTTCTAACAGATGATGAGATATATTAAGTAATCATTCGGTGCATTGTATCACATTTTAAAATAGTATTCTCTGCCCCAAAGATTCAGTGTATTTAAAGAAACCATTTTATCACTGTGAATTTCTTGTGGATCATTTGAATCAATTTAAAAATTAGGTTTACTGTCATATTGGTAGGTCTAATAATCAACATGCATATGGATAAAAAAATACCCACTATTGTGGTAATAGTACATATATTATTATTTTAACTGAATAAAAATACATATAATAAACAAGAATTATAATTAAATGCAACCTTACACAAACATGAAAAGGTATAATGTTAAAAGGTACAATTTTCTATAATAGTTGGTGCCCTTAGGGCTATTTTAGGGCCATTTGGATAAAAGTCTTCCAAAAGTACAGATTTGACCCAGGTGATGCTTTTTTATGGGCGCCAAGGCAGGCGCCTCACTGGGCCGCCAAATTGACGAAAATACAAAATGACTGGAACCATGTATGATACCTCTTTTTGGGGGTTTTGAGATAGTCAAAGTTGTAAATTTTAGTGTTTTTTTCAATATTTACAAGCAGTACCTCATTTTATCTGCCTCCCATAATGTAGATAATAAAGACAGCAAGTCACAGGGCAATTTCTCATAGGAGGAGTTCCATGGATATATGCCCTGAGTGTGACCAACCACCTCTCATACGAGAACACTGGAGTGAAGTGGGCTCCAATTAAACTTGATCCTTTTGACACATCAACTCCCAAGTTACCACTCTTATGTGATCCAGCCACCAATCAAACTCACTCATACTGATGTCTTTGCTTCGAAATCCAGCATCAATAAAGTCAGACCAACCCTTGATCTGTAAAGTGCCATGGCAAAGGATCAGGCGCGGATAGCACACATCTCCAAGGTGCTGAACAAGGGTCCAGTAGCAGAGGATAATGGCATCACCTGGTCAGGGTATACCTCGTTCCTAGCATGTGACAGTTCTGTGAAGCCCCTTGCTGAGATTGGTATCTACCCACACCTCAGTGCTGGTGCGGCTCAATTTAATAAAAAAAACGCAGGTAGTTGAAAATAACGCTGGGAACAATTTATTACAAAAATACTAGATAATATACTAGTAGATAATAGATATATAGCAAATGTGAGAATTTATATAGTAAAATGAGTTAGTGGATTGTCTTTTAATGAAAATCATTTCTTTTGCCAGACTTTGGGTAGAGTTGACAATCTAGAAGACGCAATCTTTCTCTTCATTTCTTTGGCTTGTTCAGCTGTTTTCATCAGAACATGCTCCAATGCTTTCTTCTTGATGCTGAAAATGTAAATTAAATACACAATAATAATAATTCAAGTTTGTGGATATAAAACATCCATGACATGAAAGAAAGTTTTTATTGTACCTACTTTTCTTTTTCCTTTTGGAGATCACATCCATCCATGGTTGCCTTTTCTTGCAGCTTGTGAGTATCTTGTAAAGCTGAGAGAGCTTTTTGAAGGCATCTCTCTGCTTCAAGCATTTTGGAAGCTGCTTCTTTCTTTTTTTCTTCCACAGTTGCCTCTTCTTCTCTCAACTTTCGCAATGCCGACTTTCAAACTGAATCCTCTTTAATAGTCATATTCTGCAATCCTTCTTTCTATTCTTCCAATTTACAATCATCATCTTCGCGTTTTTTCTCACTTTCTCTGCATCTAGATGATTTCGATATTGGGCTTGAGCAGCAAACCCCAATTCAATCAAGCCGAGTGGCAGGTCAACATTGTATGTGCCCACTTTCTTGAACTCAGGAAACTTTGTCAGAGCAATAGATTTCTGTTAGTCATGTCTGTAAAAATAAAAATGAAACATACATATATATGTACCTATGTGTATATTGACCATTTCAAAACTTTTTGAATTCCTATTTCTGTGATCAAGTGATGGAGAAAGAATATGTCTAGCTGATAATGGGTTCCATTTGTCATCACTGTCAATGTCATGACTCTTCCCTATATGCCTCTCCACATCGCTGTTACCATGGAAAAGTGTAGAAACAGCTGCTGCAAGCTGACAAAGTCATGGATATTTCTCAGTTGTATTCAATTGATTCCATACTTCAACCAGATCAACACTTTCTTTGTTCTTCTTGTCTCAAATATTAAAAAGACGCACCTCAGTCTTGAGTTTGTGAATATCTTGAGGGCAGACAACATTGGGCAACATTTGTGCAACATATTAAACAATGTGGTCCTCTTTTGTTGGCTGGGAGATATCAAGGAAGTCGAGACAGTGAAGAATTTTATTTTTGAAAGGCAGCTTCTGTGATAGATAGTTTGCAAGTTTTGAGTAGAAGCTATGAAACTGAAATAGTAATAGACAGTACTCAGTAGTAATACAGTTACAAATCTGACAGTTTAATAAGTCTTACCAGCCCAGGACCCCGAAAAAGGCATATAATTTTTTTGAAAATAAATGACAAATAAATAATGCTAGGAAGTATGAAAATTTCAAAATAACGCTCAGCATTAAATAATACAGGCCACACCAGTACTAACTTAGACTTAGTAAATAACAATTAATGATTATTTAAATTTACAACTTATTAAATTCAATGAGCAATATATTTAAATATAGACAATGGTGCATCTAAAATGTAACACACCTACTGTGCAGTTAATATTTTTTTAACACTACAAGTAGTACTTGAACTTGAAGTATACAACTGGTAGGAATAGGATAAATTAAACTGTTTGATAAAATTAACTTTTTCTGGCAGTTTTCTAGCCAATAAAGTTGGTTGTGCTATGTTGCGCACTGCACTTTAATAACTGTCTGGGGGTTTTCTAGCAAGAGACTTCAAAATATCATTATTTTTGTATTATTTGTCTGAGCATAACCTATAGCCTATAAAGGGTAATTTTTTTGTACCAGGGGCCTGTTTCATAAAAACTATCAGACTGATAATTATCAGCATAAAAATATTAGTTTCCATTATTATCAGTTAAAATAATT
>JAUZND010000902.1:0-13835 GCA_034780555.1 Coelogynopora nodosa | reverse complement strand
GGAGGGGGTAAGAGAGAGAGAAGTGAGAGGCAGGGAGGGGGTGAGAGAGAGGAGATAGTGGAAGGAAGCTGGTGAGAGAGAGGAGAGGGAGGAAGGGAAGGGGTGGGAGAGGATAAGGGAGTGAGTGAATGAAAGAATATATATTACAGAGCGCAACCAGTTGAGTTACATATCTAAATCTAATGACACTAAACTCACGTCACCAATTCGAATTAAGCATTCCCATCCTTTGCTTTTGTTTTCGCTGTTCGGCCATCTAGATTAGATGCATATTAATATATAAATACTAATAAAATACAGTCTAGAAACAAATATGATTATTGTCATTTTTAGTGACAACACCATTGAAACATGTTATCTCTAGGTATATTGATACGCATTGATAACATCTTTTTTTTAAGAAAATACGTAGATTATTATTTAGTACATGTTTTACTCTATTCAAACGTACGTTCAATCGATGTGCTTACAATCTCTAACTGGAAAAACTACTGTTGTTACGTATAGGTATCTCCGTGTGTTCAACATTAATTTGACAAAAATATATATTCTAATATAGTATTTTAGTTTCACCCATAATTATATAGAGAGCAAATTTAATTTTGAATGATTGGAATGATTAAACACAATTAAAAATATTTAGCAAAACGTTAGATTTCAAAACCTTAAATTCCAATAAAAATATGAATACTTTTCAATATAGTCTTTGATAAAGGATAAACACGATTGGTCAACTTTAATTATCGGTTTCGTAGAATATAACATGAATAATGAATAATTATTAAATTTAAATACTTGATTGCGTAAGTGCACAGTAAGAGATTTGAAGAAAATAATTTCTTTCCCAAATTAAACAAAAAGGCAATAGTCTGAAAAATGATTTATACATTTGTTAAATATTTACATTAATAATTTTAAATTATTTTTGATGTTGCATATCAGAAGGCGAAAATCATCAGGTTTTACTTTAACCCTTTTATTTTCTGACAATGACCAGGCTGAGTAAAAATTAAAAATATAAAATCCCCACCTACGACCGATATAAAAATAAAATATATAAACAATAAACCAATTAACAACAGAAATATCAAGACCAATTCCCGGTTTTCATTCTGTAAATAGCTAAATTCCCGGTTTTTTCCTTGAATTCGCCAAATTCCAGGTTTTCCCTGTGGCTTAAGCATTTTCCAGGTTTTTCTCAGTCGCGGACACCCTGCACATATTCGAATTGCAATGATCTCAGAATAGTTTAGAAATTTATCTTATGGTCAGTAAAATTTGGACACTGTGGACACATCAAATAACAAAACTTTTAGAAAAATAAATGTAAACTCATATTTTCACAATTTTACCTTATTTACGAATTAAAAATGTTTAGCATGAATATGTTGTAAAAATATCGACAATAACTTTAATTTTGTGGGAATACATAATTAAAATTATTAATTGTACAAACGAGTCAATATGGTCAATTATGTGTTGCCTAAAGGGTTGTTGGCGTTCTCAATAACGTACAGTTATCAACTTTAATAAATCGATTTTAAAACAAAAAATTCCCTCTTTTTATAACTTATAGCGAAAATTCTTAGAAAATAGTTTCACAATTTGAAAAGAAATAGGACAAAGTTTAGACGAAGAAAGTGTCCCTGTCAACTGATCCACGTACTTCGTGGTAAAATAACATTAGAATCTACGAATAAAGTCTTATATATACTTACATAAAGCTCTGATATAATTTATGTTTAATCAATATAAATTGAAGTTTTACCATTAATCAAAACTGTTTTTTATCACCAGGTAATAACATTGTTCATGACATTTATTGGAAATTATCCTTCAATATAAATATTTAACAATACTGCAGTCAATATTCTGAAGGGCCCCGGGAACAGGGTCAGCATTTCCTTTCTATTTTACATATATATATGTATACATAGAGTTATTATTTAGAGAGAAAATTTGAGCGAGACAGAGAGATGTTTCGTTTGCATTTAGGATATTTGTTTTATGTGGCTAAGTAACCTCTTAAACCAGCCAATTCAAATACTGTCTTCTAACTATATATGACACGACCACAACCAAGAAACCATGACTCTTTCAATGCATAAGATTATTATACAATTTCTAGTACACACTTCCTATTATATATATATATTGATTTTAAATCCAAACATTTGAACCACTATTTTACTTTCCCTTCAGTAAACTGTTCATGTGTCACGTGTTATAATCTCGTAGTAATTGCATTTCTTCAGATAGGAAATTCGGATATAATAATATCAATATTTAACCATGTTCACTTGGCACCGTGTCAATATCCACCGCCTTGAACACAGTTGCCAATAAACATGATATTGCTGGGTGTGTGTGGCGACCTAACCATATATACACCGAAGTCGAGGAATTCTGCAATATCGAGGAAATTTGTTCATAGAAAAAATAATTTCATGTAAATTTGTGAAATAACAAGTGATTTCACTCTGTCGTCTGTATGCCTGCTGCGCTTTATGTGTATTAATTGTAATAAACATAGTTGGCAAACATCAATTTCATTTCGAGACAACAAATGTTTATTAATGTCAACGTTTTTTGTTGTTGATCAAGACAAAACGTATACAGAAATAGTTCAAAGTTGAGCTAAATTAGAAAGCATGCAAAACGTATCTGATAATGATACCTACCGCATAAGTAATTAAAGGATGGGAAGTTAAAAATATGATTAATGCGTAATCACTACTTATAATGTTAACATGTTATGACAATGATGTTACAACTATAATCATTCGCATTATGAAAATAAATAAAAAGAAGCAAATAATTGACAGAAAACATAGGACGAGTCGATGAAATGGATAACTCCTTCCTAAATTATAATGTCTTCTTTATACATCAGTATAAACAAAAAATTAAAATAAAACGCAACATAACAGCATATATATAATTTAATTTCCCCAAATATTGTTTCATAAATCTCACGGTGATCGGACATCAGTCCTCATTTAATTTTCCTTTCTACAAAAATTTTTTTTTTGATTAAAAATTATTCACCTAACAAACTTTCGCTAATGTTTTGCTGAATCAAACCATACTTAAGCTCAATGTTCCATTGTAAATATAGAGTTTTTATAGCAGCTGTGCGAGGGAATAATTCAAGGAGGGTAATTCACCTGATCTTTGAGATCCGACAGCTGCGATGATAGGGTGTTCACCAAGCGATTTGTGCTCTCGAGCTGTGACTGGAGATTCCGCAGCTCGTTTTGTTCGCTCACGTTCTCCTCACTTACCACCGACATTGCACGCTTCCTTGGAAACCATTCCAAATTCTTCTCCTGTAGATCGGAGCAAGTCGAATATATTTGAAACTTGATTATATTTTAAACACCAGAATATTAGCATGATATAACATTCTGTATTTTAGTAGTTTAATAAAAAGTAGATCAATAGCCAAATATGACCTACTAATTATTTATAAATGATATTAGGTCAATAGCGAAATATCACCTACAATTGACTAATACATGATAATAGGTCATTTAAATATGACCTACAATTGACTAATACATGATAATAGGTCAACAGATAAATATGACCTACAATTGATAAATAAATGATATTAAGTCAATAAATAAATATGACCTACAATTGACTAATACATGATAATAGGTCAACAGGTAAATATGACCTACAATTGACAAGTAAATGATATTAAGTCAACCGTTAAATATGACCTACAATTGATAAATTAATGATAATTAGGCAAACAGGTAAAATTAGAACAATATATGCTAATTTTGTATATTTAATCACTCCGTATTCTTACTCGTCAATTTCACCAATATGTCAAATAGATCAATACTATATAATATAATTAAATGCAATGTAATAATATTTTCCATTAAAAATAAATTTATTCATCTGGGGAAAGGTATACAACAAATAGATTAGGTCTACATAACACAGATTATTTATAATTAATATAAATATTTTTCATAATTTCCGTCTTTACATTTAGGGATAATATTTTGATATAGTTAAAATTCAGTCAACTACCAAAAGTGTTTAAAAATAGATAATACTTAATAATAAATAAAATTATAAATAAGACTTTACAATGCAAGTTTATGATATTTAACTAAATGTGAATGCATAATACTGTTAACCATATTTTCATAAATATTATAAAAGAAAATAAAAGTTTTTGTTATATTTATTCAACAAATAATTGTTTGGAAACAATATATATCTCAATAAAAACCAGAAATGTTAAAATTAATATTAATATTGAGATTTCTATGTGACAATTTGATTGAAAAAATTGTCATTCTAGGCATGCTTTTGGTGATAAATACAAGAAATAGTAAACTCGAAAATTCAAATAAAATTACCCAACATGCTTAGATTTTTGTCTTGAGCAATATGTTTTTCGCTATAAATGACAGCTGAACAATTTATTAAATTCCTTTATGACGCGTGTACTACTATGTTTTGAAAAAGACAACTTATTTGATCATATTTTTTTAAATTGGTGCTAAACATGTCAAAGTCTTTTTGTGAGTAATTTCTGTCTATTCAAAGCTATAATTATCCAAACAAAAACATTTACACAAACTCAGAAGCGTTGTTAAACACTCTATAGATGCATACAACTGTATATAAAGAAGAAATGAGGTATACGGCTGAGATTCGAACTTGCTTCATTCAACACTACCGACTATATCATTATTATTAATATTAAAATTTATTATTCAATTTTGTTATTTTTGAAATGTTAGTCAGTTAGACAAATGTTCCTAAAATAAGGTTATACTTATGGAGACAATTAACGACAATTCAGACCAGAATATTGCAACGACTGTTTCGATATCACGGGGTAATTTTAATTTTTTCCAGGATTTTGTCTACCCCAGTAAGAAGACCGGCCAGCGAAGGGTGTTAAAATTTATGAACAGCAAGTTAAATAGGTTACTGGATATATTATAAATACACAACCTAATTTTGAAATCTATTATGTATAGTATAATACACTTATTATGTACAATTTTTACAGAAGACAAAATTAATATTTAGATAATTACGGTATTTAGAACCACCTATCACTGTTGAGTTGATTTTTAGGATTGCAAGAAACCTTTTAAAGTGTCATAGTGATGCAGTAACCTATGGCTACGATATTAATTCTCTCATTCTTAATGTTCGGCCGACTTCCGGATCGCTGAAATCAGACTTCTGTCAGATAAAGATGTTGACGCAATTAAAATTAGAATATATTTTATATCACTGTCTCAAAACACAATATTTATATATATATATATATACCACAATTTTTCAGACAAAATAAAAAAGCAACTAATCAGTTGTTTTAAAAAAAGAAAAATATACACATATTGCTCTATAGTGTAGGCTGGGGTTTTAATTAAAATACAATGCTATATGGTATATTTAGAGTTAGAAATACTCCTGCGTAGTGAATACCAATAAAACATAACTTTAAAATGAGAATGTTTATATTAAAACTATCCCAGTTTATATTGGGATTAATTATCCTGGAGTTAGCATATATAGAATACTGGATGAGTTGCTAAGAAAGGAAATATTAAAGTGTAAAATATAATCTAAGGCATACAACAAAAATAGAGTTTTAATTTGATTAGAATTTGTAAAATTACGATAACAATACATTGATTCATTTGAGAATTATTCCAGAATAAAAAATATATCTGCAATAATAAATTGTTCAATGAATTTAATTTGAACAAAGAAATATTGAATGTCTACTATTTTTAAACAACTACAACAAAACAAAAATAGAGTAATTAAATGACTTATTGAAAGTGAAATATGTAATGCCATCAACGTTGTCCGATTGTGTCTATTATGTACAAAAGGTATCCAACTTTACTTTTTAGACTAGATTTAGTAAAGAGTTCCTAGGCATAACTGTTCATTTTAATTTTCATTTAATTTTTTTATTAATATTAAATTTGTTCAGACTAACATAGTGAGTTTTCTCCAATTTTTCGGAAATTTTAGCAGAAAAGAAATAAAGAATAATTTCAATACTTACTTTTTTATGTTAATTCATATTTTTATTCAAATATTTTCAACCTTTATTTTATAATATTTACGTTTTATTAAAAATGTGTATTAATACTCCATAAGATGCATATGAAACCATTACAGGAATGAAGAAGAGGATTAGAAAGTCCATTTCTATTCGCGTATGTAAAAAAGTTAATTCTCACGTAGCTTTGTTTTTTGCCTAATGATCTTATAATCTAATAAGATATTATGTGATCTAGTCTAAATCAACAGCTTGTACCGCCGTAGACCAATTATAGCAATCTATGGCGGGGATAGTCAAGTGTAGATGACGGTGGTTTACTCTCTCAAAGGTTATATATTAAATCAAAATGTATAAAGTAAATATACCCTCCTATGTAAATAAACTTAATATACAGTAATAATAATGTTTTATTATAAAATATCAGTATCGGGCCTATCATTTTATGGCAGTATATGGAGACATTTTTAATTTATTTACAAATACTGTTCGTGAAAATATAGATTTACAATTTTTATTTGTATCAATATTTAGGAGATATTATGATAATCTGGAGCACTTTTTGATATCTAGAATGAATCCCACATATTCAGAGCTGTAGGAATGTGCTGTACCTAATGTGCCTATATGTGCCCTAAGATGGTACCGACGCACAGACCAGCTTAGTGGACCCCGGCAGCCCGACGCCCGCCCACCTACCTTGACCATGGAGTTGACATAGCTCTCGGGTCCTGTGAACTCGGTGCGATCCTTTACCTTGATGAGCACAATAAAGAAGAGGTAGTGCCACATGTTGTGCTCCGAGTGGATGTGCTCCTCGAAGGAGATCTCACGGTTGTCAAAGTCGGACCGCTGCAGACCTATCGAAAGATTAACAAAGACTGTGTTATTACTATGAAGCGGTCAAGTGCATTTATTCTTTTCAAGGTGCTATTTTAGAATATACAACGAAAATAGGAAAAGAATTAAGTGAATACATATAACTTAAAAGTTACCTAAATAAAAACTATACGCGGAATAATTTAGATCATTTGATAGTGGTTGATATTAAATTTATAAAATTATCTTCAAGTGTATTTACATTAAAAAAAATAATAAGAGCATAAAAACAAGAAATACATTTGTCAGAAAATCAAATAGTTTCATACAAAACAATGTCTGAAAACCAAGATGTTTCCAGGGTCTTGAAAATGAAATATGAAAATTAAGTAGTTATTAAAGAAACAAAAGGACGCGTCAACCTTGTTAATGGTCCAGGGTACATATCGGCAAAATACAAATATATTTGAGGATATTCAAGGGATTTTAGACGGGTTACGTAAAGTATACAATTTTATAATTTAAAGTGCTTTAATTTCTTGCAGTGTGCACAAATTCCATATACCGAGGTTAATATCATAATATAAAAAAATAAAAATTAACAAAGTAAACAATTTAAATAACACAGGACATTTCCGAAATAACATCTTACATTATTAATTATATTGATGTTATTAATTTACATTCAGCTGAGATTGAAGTTTTCAAAATAAGGCAAACATCAAATGGCTCTTCAAACAAGTATAGAAAATTTTGTTTTGTTACTAATTTATGTTCTTAATTAATTAGAGTTTTCAAAAAAATTAGATTTTTTAAGTTGACGAATAGGGAGTTTTCAGATAGACAAAGCATGCTTTTCTTGTTTTAAATATATATGTTTAAATATGAGTGCAATTAGAAAAATTATAAAAATAGTTTAGACTTCATTTACATTATAACTACAGTTAACAAGCATACATATATATCCAATTAATTAAAACAAACAAATATAAAAGAATATGAGAAAGCCATGCAAGCCTATCACTTTTGAAGGTTTTTAAACATTTTTATTACAATAAAATAGCATATATTTCAAAAGAAAAAGTCACATTTGATGGTGAAAAATGGAAATATAATCTTGTTTTTGAAGTTATTATGAAACCAGTTTAAAATGACTCAACCGGGCCGTTGTACAGTTAACATTTCTAGCATCGATTCAGCATTTTTGGAATGTTCAAATGTGATGTGTGTGCCACAATAGGATGATTCTGGGAAGTGTTTTTAGTCGAATCAATGTACCGGTACAAAAGTAATTGCTAACATGATTCCCATCACAAAAGCAAACATTTTTGATAAGTATAAAACTTTAAAATAAAAATAAATAGATAAATCTCCTAAATTAATTAAGAATAGAACAGATCTATGAGCTCATTTTATTATTAATATGGCCGCTAAGTAATAACGAGTGATAAATCAAATTACATGATCGATATTAATAACAATAAAT
This sequence comes from Coelogynopora nodosa, assembly GCA_034780555.1. Lineage (NCBI taxonomy): Eukaryota > Metazoa > Platyhelminthes > Proseriata > Coelogynoporidae > Coelogynopora > Coelogynopora nodosa. Next base: position 5,469 of record JAUZND010000902.1, on the reverse strand, counting down.
ACTAGGCTGACCTGAATATAAAATATTACTTTTAAATATTGCTTATTAAAATGACAAAATCATTAGATCGCATACTGTAAAACCGTAACATTTTAATTTATCTGCATGCGGAATAAAAACAGACGACGTATCAGTGAAACGTTGTATACTAAAGACGTATACTACACACTTTCAAGAATAACTTGAGCAACACCAACACACACTGTATCTTTGTTCTTCAATGAAGATGCCAACTTGCTTGTGGCATCTGACATCAGGTGCCTGGATATACTCATCTCTTTCTCGATCGATTTGTCAAACAGAAGTTAACAAAGACTCTGATTTTTCTTTTTCTTGTAAGGCCTTCTTCTTGGCTTCTTCCTTCTTATTTTAGAGACATAGAAAAATATTATAGGAAAAGTTTAAAATATATAGGAAATATAGGAAATATAGGAACTATAGGGAGCGTAACCTGTAATACACTTTAAGAAGCGATTTAACCACAAAACAACTTGAAAAATAGCTCGAAATAAATGAATGAAACTCACTGCAAACGAAGCAGCTGTTCTTTAGTTTCTCCTCCTTGTCCTGTTTCTCCTGGCGCAGGTCGGCGAACGTGTCGATGATGACACCGAAGATCAGGTTGAGGACGATGACGATGAGGATGAAGTAGAAGGCCATGTCGTAGACCACGCGGAAGATGAACTTGCTCTCCTGACGAGCGACAAAAGGGAGAGGAGTGAGATTACGTGTGTGGCTTGATGTGTTAGAAGATGAGGGGGAAAAAGGAACTACTATAATATAGGTACGAAGACAGGATAAGACAAGATTTTTCAATTTATAAGTTTACGATATGCGTAATAAAAGTTGCAATGCCCAGCACAGGGGCGTTTAGTCTCAGTGCAGTTTAGTCTGAATTTCACCGGGATCATGTAAATAACAGAGATTTACAGAATTAGAGACACCGAACAAATAATTGTAACATTTTGTGAGGCGGAAATGATTTTTAGATTTAGAGAAAACTATTATATGACTATTTGTTAAAGTTACACTCAATATGAGCTTTTACTTCTATTGTTAACTAAAATAAATACACAGTCTAGCTACTTGTTCTACATAGTTATGTACATATATTATCCTTAATAAATTCCAAAGGATACATTATACGCATATAATACGCAGAAAATATAAATTATAGGTAAACATGTTTAATAAGAATGTGGTTATTTGCAACATTTAATTATAAGGTGTTAATAAACCTATTCAAAATGAAAAAAATATCAGCTTGCTTCATAATCTGTTTTTGGCAATTTGCCTGTTCGACGTCCCTATGTTTAGAGTGTCTTTAGTGAAACGGAGAAAATTGTTCAATTGAAAATTATATAGAAATAATAGAATAAAGACCGACACTATTTTATAAAATTAAATAATTAAATTAATGTCTTTCTGTTCATGTAAGACCAACCTTGGCACTGGGTTTCCGCAGAATGTCACCAATACCACCGCCGTTTCTCAAGCCCTGATTCAGTGTCGTCACAATGCACATTCGCAGTGAATCACAGTGTCGCTCTTTATCCTCCTCCTCCACCTCAGTCTCCTCCTTCGATTTTTCCACCGATGAGTCATTCCCTCCAATATTAAGGTGTTTCGCATTCTTATTGGCTGCCCCGGTTGAGGCCACACGGCTGCTGTCGCGAACACTTCTGCCGCGTACGCACTGCTGCATCTCTTGTTGAGTGGGCACGTAGGCGTGCCCTTGGGGCATCCAGGTGCACTGGACAGGAATTGCTGCCCTTCCCGCTGGCGTAGGAGAGGAATGCAGCGAAGAGGTGAGTCCAGCTCCGAGGGCGGCGGTGGCAGCGGCGGCCACGGGGAGGTTCGTATTTCCGGCGGCGGCAGATTGAAAATTGTTTTTGCCGTTGGAGATATAACTGGCGGCTGCCTGTACAATATCTGGTAACGAAACATGTGTTTTTGTCTAATGAATCGATTTAAAGGTTTTATGGATTATTTGGATTTATAATGACAGTTCTCATTTGTTCCAGACCTCCAGTGTTTTATATTGTTCTGCATTAGGTTTTTATAGATCATGTTCCAAACTAATACAATGTTTAGCAAATGACGAAAGCATTATCCTTTAGACATTAAACAACTTATTTGGAGGGGAGATTTTACATCGAAATTTAATTATATATACCTAGTGTTATTCTTACCATGAATAATCATGTTGAATATTATGTTGAATTATTATTATTATTTAGTCATTGTCAGAGGTTGTACTTAATATTGATAGACCGTAACAAAATGTCATGACATTTGGGTTTAATGCCTTGATACCAAGACATGTTGCTACCGTCTATCGGTATTTACCTCTGACAATGACTGAATACTTAATTATAATAATAATAATACCCAATGCATAATACTATTAATTCAACACTATTCATGCAAAAAATCAATTTCTTAACCCTCTCGAGTGTAGGAATGACAAAGTTAACATTTGCAGGTCTGTGGTTGACCCTTCAAAAAAATGTGAGGAATTTTTTTGCATTTTTTAGGAATGTAAAATTTATTTATTTTATAGAACAAAATGTTAAAGCAGGATAACAATGTACATAAATAACGCACGTAGATACTGGGATATTATATGCATTCTGATTATATAGGTGATACAAAATTTGGATATTTAATACAAAATATATTGCTTAGGCAGTAGCCTATGACTCTTTTTACGCAATAATTGCTTGTAATAATGAATAATTATGATATGAGACAGATAATATTTGGTTTCAGTGTTCATATGGAATTGCAGAAACCAATTATTATTATGGTCTAATTTGAAAAATTTCAGGATTTTAGCCAAATTTGAGGATTTCTTGAGAAAATTGAGGAAACATCCGGACATTTGAGGAATTTGAGGAGAAATCACATAACAGGCCTGCATTTGTAATTTAGTTTGAAGAAAACACTGTATTATAGACTTGTTCCTGTGACAATATTGTTCATTTGGAATTTTAACTTAACAAGTTGTACACCTGAGATTGTTGACATTGACCTTTGAGGCGACCCATACGTTCCTAGGAGTAGCTAATATATTTATTCAATCAGTGAAACCACTTCATTTTATCTCATCATTTGATTATTGTTGATGGTAGAGAATTTCAGTTTCGATCCAACAATTTTATCTTATGATGTGGTGTTGTGTTGAAAAAGGAACGTACATCAAGACAACTTTAATTCAATTTATATTTTCCGTCAGCTTATTTAAAACGTTCGATATTTAATATTTATATTAGGAACGAAAAATGCACGAGTGCACCTGTATTTGTGATATAAATGGCAAAAATAATTAAATTATATTGTTTTCTGATTGAGAGATAAAGAGAAAGAGAGAGGGCTAATTAAATGCAAACATCGAATTTATATACACAAATATAAAAGTCTGTTTAACTTAATAAATAGATTTTATCATTTTATACTGATACACTATGAAAATGATTAATAAATACGAAATAAACTTGCTGTGATTTTAATTTTTTGTTATATAATAGACGATAACACTAAATAAATGTTGAATATTTTTTGCAAGATTCTTATAAATTTAATTTTTCTAATGTTTTCTTAGTACAATCAAATACTAAAATGGACATTATTGATGCTGAAATGTATTGGTAAAAAAACAAAACAATAATTGAATAGTCGTATAAAGACCACATATATATATATATATATAGAGAGAGACAGGGTAATGTAACATTGGTTATTATTTGTCACATGCTAGAATTAAAACGTAAATTTTTATGTGATTGAAATATTACAGGAATACTATTTTTGCATTAATTGTATTTAATGACTAAGATTATGAAGAAATAAATTAAATTTTATATGCAGATCCATAATGATATCATAGATTTAATTTATTATTTATTTATTTGTGCCATCATTATGTTTTGTATGATCTTTTGAGCCGTTTTTCAAAAAATATATACATAAAAAATAATATAGTATATATTATTAATTATCTATAAAGGACACATTCCTTGATATGTTTACTGATACGGTTTATCGGAATAAAGAGATAACTATACAATTATATTATCGAAAACTCACTATTTTATTAGATAAAACAGAGAAGTTGTCTAATAATATAACTAAACGATTGTCGTGAAATAAAATAATGTCATCATCGCAATACAAGGAAACAAGGATGAGTTGAGCAACAATCATACAAAAATAAGATGTTAAAAAATTATATAAAATAGGGTTTCCTCATAGCGCACTGATGAGCAAATGAAGAACTCCAGAGATACACAATCAAATTAGATTTCATAATATCAATGTTATAGTGTCAATAGCCTTACATGATTTTACTTTGAAGCAGACACAGATAATGTTATGCTCCAATACATATACATCTACATGGTTTCAATGCTCTTTTTAGTGTAATAATTAAAAGTTTGTTTTTAAGTTTAATATTTAAGAATTCATGTTTGCAGAAATTAATTCGAAAATTAGTTAGACATTAGTTAGCAAAACATTCATCTCTACACTTGATGAACTTGGGCAAACGTTGTCTATTTTTCTAGAATATTATCTGCACATCAATAATATTTTGAAGTCACGTGTACCAAGTTATCTGAAACAAACATACTTTTGCGCATTCGCAAGTCATGTGAAATGCATGCATAGGTGTGTTTGTGTATATACAATGTAAAGGTATGTGATATATATTATGTCAACATGTTTGTACACAATAATAAGTGGCGTAGAGTCCTCAGACATCTATGTATATGCGTCATATTGTACCAATTCTTCAGTGGTCTTCCAGCAATCCTGCCCAATATTTTAATATTCACGTTGATATTGTTATGAATCTTCATTGTTGAAATTTAGTATTTATTTAACTGAAAATATAAATGTATATTATTAGTTTTCCTCGTAAAATAAGAAAATAATAGAGTTAATTCCGTAAAATGCAATACGATTTTTACTCCGTTTTGTAAAATAACCGATAGTTTTGTCGGTTTTGTTGTCAAAACCAGCTAAGTACGGTATCAAAATATTTTTGATGTGCGACGCAGCGAATGGATACGCACTCAATGGTACTGCGTATGCTGAACGAGATGGTGAGATAGCTGTTGGACTTGCCAAAAACGTTGTTATGGATTTAGCAAGACCATATTACAATACACAGAGAAACATTTACATTGACAGGTATTTCACATCGTACGAACTAGCGGTTGATCTTTTGTCAAAAAATTGACATTCACTGGAACAAATGGCCAATCGTCAAAGTGTATCAAAATAATTGAAAACTACCAAAAACTAGGAAGTACTCAGCACACGTTTTCTCTGGGACTTCAATCACCGAATCGTGCTTGCATCATACTGTCCAAAGAAGAACAAAAATGTTCTCTTGATGAGTTCGTTTCACACAAAGAACGAAATATCCGACCGGGAGGACAAAAAACCCAGAGTCATTCTTGATTA
>JAUZND010000900.1:0-13836 GCA_034780555.1 Coelogynopora nodosa | reverse complement strand
TAGCCACCTAAGTTTGTAGGTGCGCTCACCTTAAGGTGGCGGTGACAGCTGGAGTGAGAGATGAAACCGACTTACCCTCCGCACCTTAAGATCTTAGCCACCTAACACGGAGATGAAATAGGCCCCAGAGGTAGTCTAATGGTAGTAATCGATCATTCAAGCATTATGGTCACATATTGTCCCATCAGAACGTTTACGCTGCGACGCTCTACTGGTTAACTTAAGAAAAGACGTACAATTATAGCTAGCCTTGTAGAAAACATACACAATTATTACCTTTCATGATAATTTGGAGCAAAAATCCCCTTATATGACCAATCAGAATTAATTAAGAACATATAAAATGAAACAGACTATGTAAGAGACCACCTAAAATTTGAAAAAAGTATTTTATTTATGAGAATAATAAACTATTTGTGTAAAACGACATATTAAAGTATAACATTTAACATATTATTTAAATTGTACATTTTCTATAACCATATAGTATCATCGCTAATGATTTTAAAAAAATATATGGGTCCAATTAGTGGAAATTTTTATCGAAATCGACCTGATCATGTATATGACCATAATGCATAATTTTGGAGAAAACAATTATTAACTTTACTTGAATTATCGATTACTATCATTAAACTACCTTTGATGGTTTGATTAGACAAGCTGAGTGAACTAGACTTAGTCAATATCGTCATTGAAATCACCCTGATCGTACAATAAATGGTTATAATGCATCGCAATCTGGTAAAAATCAACATAAAAATGTTACACTACTTACAAAAAAATAAAGTAGTATAGACGACTTGTCTTATGTTGGTGAGTCATCATATCAAGTTTGGTTGTCATCAGTTGTAAACATCAAAAGTTAGGCTAAAAACAAAAGTGATAATTTAAATTTTTTTTTTCTTTTTTTTTACCTAGTCAAATTTCCCCAATTTTTAAAAATCATTTTAATATATAAAAATGATTTAATCAGCTGTAAATAAATAAAAACCGTGTTAAATTTCAACCGATTTTCAAACATTTTACACAGGCTCATATCTATTCTGAATGTCTATCTATTTAATTTAATTTTTCTATATAAAAAAATAATTATACTACACACAAAAAAATCAAGTAGTATCAACGATTTGACTAATGTTGGTGAGTCATCATACCAAGTTTATTTATCACAAGTTGTAAACATCAAAAGTTATAAGCAAAAAACAAAAATAACATCACGAATGACGTGTCATTTTTCGTCCAAAATTTAGAAAATAGTCTAAAAACAATTTTTATAATTAAATAATAAAAATATAATGCAATAAAACACTAATTTTATTTTTTTATGGTTATATACTACACAAATATTTGCAGGTAGTATAAAAATACTTATCCTGTATTTGTGAGTAATCATACCAACTTTGGTCGCCATAGGTTATCTCTCTAAAAAGATACACCAATGAAAGATTTTGACCCATTTATGATCCTTAATGATCCGGTTCATAAAAAAATAAGATTTAAAAAAAATTGGGGGGTATTGTCAAAGGTCAAGAGAGGGAGCCGAATCGACTCTTCCTGTATTACTTAAATATACTTATTTAACATGAAAATACATATTACGGCCGGTTAAATACATATTAAAATAAGATATTATTAAACTATATATATATAGTTTATATTTTTATTCTTGCATTGTATAATAGGGTTGTTAAAAAGTTTAAAAAACACTAAATAGCGAAACGACATTTTGAGATTAAATAAATGCATACATTACAATAAATAAATTTCTGACTGTAAATTCGCAAGTTATCGGAACCATATCCAACAATAGTTTGTAATTGTAGTTAAATGTATATTAGTGGATTCGATAAATGTTTTATGATATAACACAAATTAACACAAAAAATTAACATAAAGTATGATAATTATGATAACACCTTTATTTTAATATAATAAATTTTTATTCCATTATTACATTCAATTTTTAAATATTTAATTGTTATTCATTTTTATGCGTTTCTGAAATTTTTTATCATGACATTTCCTCACCGGACATTTGTTTTCCCGTTCATAGCTCCACCGATGGGAAACTTTCCGCTAATGACAACATTATATATATTTCTTTTGAATTTAGACTTAAATGATGGAAAAACACAATAAATCGTTTTTTAGCAGTATAAATTAAAAACCTATGAAAAGTTAAGGCATACAACCATTGTATAAAATAATCTATAACAGAAGAAAGTTTTAAAGCCTATGCCCACCAAGCGCGACACGGCGTCCCCCAGAGAATAATCAATTTCAGATATCGAATTTCAAATTAACGACGTGGCATACGCCTCACATATAACAGTACGTACTGCTATGTGACGTTCTGTTACACGTATCATATTTTGATGTTTCTAGATAATTTACAGAATATTGATGTTAAAATATACATTTTGTTACGTGGTGTGGCAAAAAAAGTTTAATAATTTCAACTTCAGTTTCGTCGCGTTGAGCTAAGTGTAAATAGGCTCATTGAAATGTACGTATTCAAATTTTTGCGCCATGTCGCGTCGCGTTTGTACATATGCCTTTAGGCATAATATTCGCCAATAAACTGAGACTCTACCCGCATATTGAAATTATCCATACAATATGTTATATGCTATGTTATACTATGTTGCACTATATAAAACTATATTAAACTATATATAAACTATATGTTGCACTATGTTATATGCTCTAAAAATATTCAGTTATTATGGTATGAAACGCGACCATTATCAGTATTATATGTCAGCATTATCAGGGACTACGCATCATGTTCCACAACTACAAGCGATCAAATTTGACTATTGCATAGTTCGCAGCAAGATAAATCACCCTCATGTCTACGGAAAATCTAATGCATGCATTCAAAAAGTTGTAAAAATAATTGAACAAAAGTTTTTCGACGAAGCCTAACGAGAAGAATATTGTGCACAGGGTTTCATGACTATTTGTTATCTATTTACTTAAATACAATTAACGAAAAAATGTCCCTCACTAGAATGTTGTTTAATATATGAAATGATTTACTATTTTAACAAAAATTTTCATTCACTTTAGCTACTTTTCCTTACGCAACAATTATGTAAATATTGTAAACTTTGCGTGTGTTAATGTTATTAAAATAATGCTCATAATTTTTTTATCGTATATAGGTATTTTTGAAGTACGACACTCATAAATCTGTTTATATTTTATTCAAAAAACAATATTTTGTAACATGAAAAACGTTGCATGTAACACAATAAAATTATTATTTATATTAAATTGTGAATTAAGCTTAACTATTGCTATATTAATGACAAATTGTCTCCTATAGTGCCCTGGGTGTCTCGTATTATAGGACAAACTTATAAAATAAGTAATAACAAAGATTTAATATTTATATATTTAAACACGTTTTAATGTTTTGCTTTTTTGTTTTATTATTCCATATACATAAAAATGCGTGTTACTTAAAAATGAATTAATTTTTAAATAAAATATCAAACTTGTGTAGGGCCTATTATTTAATACTTCTTGTTATAAGTTGTTTATATATATTATGACAAACACAATCAACTTACTGGGAGCATAGTTTCAAGTGGTGAATATGTATAATTCGGTCAAATTTACTGCTTGTAAGATCGTTAATGATATCTTATAGCAAAACTACTATTGTAAATATATTTTTCAACTATTTTTTGTTTAAAATCTGATTTATAATTTATTTAAGTTTTTACTGAAGTTGTTTCTGAAGAAAAAATTCAATTGAAAATTCCGAAATTTACTGTACATTATTTTGAAAGGAATTATAATTTTTAAAAAAGAAGAAAAAACAAAGTTATTGTACAATAATAACATTGAAAACACGAAAGATTTTTAAATTCGGAGACTAAACCCCAGCCTAAATAGTCTTGATATTGATATATATGTTATATTCGACAAGATGCTTTTTAATCTGTATGTAGACATATAGTCGCATAACTTTGGGGCGGTTATTTAATAAATAAATCACACATAGATTAGGGATCTCATTTATTTACACTCTATTAATAAAGTAAAATTAAATATATTTGGTATAGTAAGAACTTTCGTAACCTAAAATTCGAATGACTTTATCAATTAGATATATCTAGTAAATATATGATTATGCAATCAACCTTTACTACAATTTGTCTATAACATAAATTAATCAAAATTAAATATACAAAAATTGGATTAATTGTCCAAAAATAAAAATTTATTGGATGTGTCTGCTAAATTCAAGTAACAGTTAACAAATAGAAGCCAACTCACAATCTACATGTAATCACAATCAGTATATGCATGGTATAGCCTAAAAATAAGTTAGTGAACAAAGGTGCAACGCATTGGGTAATGATGGGAGTTGGATCGAGATAGATGGTTATAATGCACGTGGTCGTTTTTTTATCCAATTTTTAAATTGTATAATATATTCCTGTACTCCATACGTTTTTAGCGTTATTTAACTGAAGACTATATTCCCTAATAATAGTATTCAAAATCTGTGACATTCTATTTATACTTACAATTATAATAAACATTAATATTAATTAAAAACGAAACATTGCTAATAAATTAAATTATTTGATTACTATAATAACTTATATGTGTTCAATACATTGAAATCGATAAATTAAAACTTAAAAATTAAAACAAGTGTGTCTATATTTGTGAATTAATAGTACAAGTTGAAATTGTAATGAAACAATTACAATGTACAATTGCAATTTGTATAGAAAAATATTTATATGTTTAAATATAAAATTAATGCAAATAAAAACATAAAAAGTTTAATAGATTGTAAAGATCCTAATAATAATATTTTATAATTTAACAAATTTTTTGCATAACTTGCATGCAAAACCAGATGGTTTATTTTTTTCTTTACATCTATCACACAAATCTTTTCCGTACACGGTCGTACTACAGTTTTTGCAACGACTTGCCTCAATTGTATAATCGCATGTATTACATTTGCTACCGGCACTTTCAGCATTACACTTTGGACATTTCCATTCATTAATTGGACGCATGCATTTCAAACAATTCCGACCAATTGCTTTCCTTTCCCCACAAAAAGCACACCACCATTTCTTTGCTACCCTACCACATGCAGTACAGATATCTCCAACTCCTTTCGCGGAGCATCCAGCGCATGTCCACCTTGGTATAGAAGCTAAACAATGAGAACAGCTAGCTCCACGTGCCCGTTTATTGTCACAATTTTGGCAATGCCAGATTTCTATTGGTATGTTACAATCGTTACACCTATAGCCTTTTCCCTCTTCTTGACACATTGGACAATACCATACCTCGGTGAAACTTTTGCAATTAGTACAGGCGAGCAAACCTCTTGTGGCGGACTTACATGATGGACAGATCCATTCCGGAGCATTACAACATGCCTCACATTTTTCATCTATATTCATTACCATAGCTGAACATTCTGGACACTTGTTTTTCTGAGGCGTAGGGCAGTTACAAATCAAGCATTTCTTGCCCCGTACCTCAATAACACAGTTTTTACATGTCCACTTATTATCTCGTATAAAATAACTCTCTCGAACATTGTTACAGTTTTGACAATCTTCCCCGAAAGACGTTCGAGAGGTAGGGGCAACATTTATTGAATATGATGGCAAACTACGTTTGACGGTGCGATAACCTTCGCAAACCTTACCAGAGGATTCCATATTGCAAGCTGGGCAAGTGACCGAAGTAGCAGGAGTGTTATGCATTTTAAAATTAGTCCCAATAGCATCAGAATCACATCGAGAACAGTTCCAACTGCAATACTCAGACCCAAGACTAGTGCTACTCGACTGCTTGCAAACTATACAGGTGAAGTTTTCATGGCGGATAACATTATCAGATGAATTAGTTGTATGTGCCTGTTCCTGTACAAGACAGATGTTTGTTGGTGTTATACTGTTTCTTGAATTTAATTTGTTTTCAGAGATTAAGGATTCCATAGAAATTCCCGAATATATTTCAATCAAAGTACAGCTTGAACATTCTTTATCTCCGTGTTTTTCGGGACAATTTTGACATTTGTTTGCATTTATTGGATCTGAAAAATGTAAGTATTTATTCACATAATATTTCATCAGAAAAAGTGTTTAAAAGAATAATTTATAGCCGTCTTAAAATACTAAACTATCGAAATGTAAGCTAACTATGTAAATTGCGACGCCCACGAAATCGTGCAATATATATTTTTTAAAATTATTTACAAACTCGAGTTACACTCATGACCATAATAGTCAGTTTCATAAATATATTAAGCGTACATGTACAACATTTTTGGCAAAATTAAGTATATATTCTGGAAGATTACAGTAAATTTCAGATTACCTAATAAATTATTTTAAAATTTTGATAATTCTTGAGTAAATGAATGCTATTTTTTATTGATAAATAATTTTTTTAAATATTATTCTGGAAACAATAATCCAAAAGTGCATGATTTTATTCAAAATAAAACCAGATATAAAACGCTATGGATAAACTACAATATAGTCATAGATTTATATAATGTAAATCTATATATACCTAAACAACTATAAATGTATTATGTATGTATCCTTTACTCGGGATTTTCTTACAGTTTTTCCTCCGGATTTAAGATCTGTACTCATTGAAGTGATTTTTACACTAAATATCATGATTGCAATTTGTTTATCACAATATATTATCCTAATTTTTTTTTAAATTTAAAAAACAAACATTTTTAATGTGTAGCGAGCGCGCGTGTCTTAAGGCCTATACCCACCAAGCGTGACACGACGGAGAGCCGCACAGCGAAAAATTAATTAGAGTTCTCACTAAGCACGACGCGATGCGATGAAATACCACGTGCTATTATGGCTCTACAGAGCTATGTCTGTCTATATGAACAGAAGACGCACTATATCTGTTTAACCACTTTAGCCCGGTGTCATGTATAGATTGGGGAGATAAGTATAATACAGCCTTTGTTACTGAGGTGCCCTCTCTCACTCTTCCCTGTATGTGCAGGAACATGTGTATGAATGATGTTTAATCAGTTATTATAATATTTGTATTCAAATATAGATTTCGTCTCACAGCATCGCGGAAAAGTTGAATAATTTCAACTTCAGATTCGTCGCTCATTGAAATGTATGTAATCAACTTTTTGCTGCACGTCACGACGCGCTTGTTTGGTTAAGGCCTTTACTATGATATATCTGGTAACGGGCGTTACTTTAACGTATGTTACCATTGTTAGAATATTTATGAGGTTAGTAATGTAGGTATACTTTAATCAAATGTAATAAATTCAATGTGTTAAACACAGTTTACAGTCAAACACTCGAAAAGACGAATTCAGAACGCTGGACCTCGAATTTAAGCCTATCAAAATACTATAATTTTGATATTTTTATCATATATTTTTGTTTATTTATTTTTTCTTTCCTTCTGAATTTGTATACGGGATGTGTACTGTACTTATACTGTTTTAGACTATTGAATATTTAGAGTGTCATTGAATTTTTGGAATATACAAACGCTTTTTTTAAAATAAATTGCAGATAGTATATATATTAACATTTATCTATACATTTACATTGTTTGACTCTGGGCACATACAGTAAAGGAAGGTGTCATTCTGGCAAATAGGCTACCTGCAGTAACCATGGCAGATCGTATAAAGTAGTTAATATTTTAAAATTTCCTTTCCTACATGGTCAAGGCACACTCCGCTTTAAACTCTTGCAATAAACTGTCGTATTCACCCCCTATTATCTCCAATCGTCAATTCAAATTGTAGCAATATATATTTTAGCATACTACATTGTATCTTGCTGATACAGCTCAAATTCATTTTGCTTTTTGTGCCCGCACTAACAAATTTATTTCAGTGGGTCATAGACAACCGGGGTGATATCTATTCGATTTTAGTGCAGTGAAGCATTGGAATTATTGGCAAACAAATTTGGGCAATACAAATGGACATTGCTAGAGACTATCTGAAATTTAAATAATGATCCCATTGATCTGAATAACTTTTAATAAATCCTATTTATACTAAATGACATTAAAAAATAATTGAATATTGAAGCAATTGATCGTTTTGTATGATCAAATAGCATCATTAAAAATAAAATATGTTTACATATAATACAAAATAACACATTGAAAATAAACCAAAACGGTAGACCATCAAATTTATTGCAAAATACACACAATAATTAAATTTTATGATAATTGTGTACAAATTTAACTTATATGACCGATCGGAATTAATTAGAAGAATATAGATCGAAACAGATACTACAAGAAAGTAGTATGAGAAAGGCGTCTTATGAACGAGTTTTTACTACAACAAAAATACCTACTAAAAAGAAAAGACAATTAGATATAATTTTGCACAGATACCAACTAAACAAAATTCCCAAAGTTGCAATATTACATTAATATTAATCAACACAGGATGTCGAACAAGAAAACAAACTCAAATCATTCAGTGACAGACGAAGAATCAATACAGTCAGAGGATGAAGCATCAATTAAATCGATGGAGGACGAGACCGAAGAGGAAGAATCGACGCTTCTGACTACCATTGTGGAAGAACAAATACAATAAAATCCTACAGTAGAAGTTTTCCTTGGAAGATTTGTAACACAAAGTACAACACAAAATTATTGATTATATTTAATTATATCAATATTGACGATGCAATGGAGCGAATTGAGCGGTCGAACAAATTCAAAAAGATACTCCTTTTGTCACCTACAATTCATCTCTATACGCGAGAGTATCAAACGATATCGATACATGTTTGACAACTGAGTGAACGCATGAGTGAACTGAGACAACCTTTATACTTATATATATAATAGATTCGCGGTCACTCTGGCATTAAATCCAAGGATATCTGGACAAATTGCTAACAAAGGTTTGACAATTGATTATGGTAGATATAGGTCCTAACTAACAGCTCTGAAAAGTTCCAAGAAATCCCATGGTCTAACTTTTTTTATAGGCCTAGCTATTTTTATGTTTTTCCATATTAAAGAATAGTAGAAATATCGATGGTTCTGGGTGAATTTTATGAAAATGTACATTTTAAAGAAAATGAAGTATTATTCATATTTTCTCACCCTTTAATAAAATCATTGCATATCATTTAATTCATCAATGTATTTTATACATATTACAAAAAAATGAATATATTGTAATGTTTACTTTTCAGAAAGATTTAAATATAGTCTATTTTCACTATTTAGCCTATTTTGAAGGTAGGAACTGATATTAAAATGTATCTGAAAGTAAAAATTACAATATATTCTGATTCATATACTATTTGCTTGTAATATGTAGAAAACAATTTGTTTAAAAGGTAGAAAATATGAATAATACGTTTATTTTCTTTAAAATGTGCATTTTCATCAAAATTCACCCCAAACCATCGATATTTCTCTTATATTTTAATATGGAAAAACACAAAAATAGCCATAAAAAAGTTGGACTATGGGATCATGGAATTCTAGGGACTTGTTATTAATTTTCCTGATTATTTTGCTAGAATCACTACACTATTAGCAGTTTACCTGGTAAGCTATCTAATTATTATTTTTCCTAATATTAAAATTTCAAGTGCCGATAGTGGTTAAATAATCCGACACCTTATTTGATTGTATAAAGTATTATAGAATTGTTGGTAAATAAATCTCCAATTCCTCAATTACTTAATATAAAATGCACAATAAATTACAAAAATGCTATAAAAATATAATACGCTTTCTTTACAAGAGCCTGCGGTATAATTTACTCATCTTATTATAAATACATCGTATGTTATTTTTATTTTCTGGCATATACTTTTAATTAATTATGAATTAAAAAATAGATATTATATTATAGTTTAGGTATAATACAATGAATGTATATAAACATAATTTATTAACGTTTTTGTAGATTTTTAATAAAACATTGATATCAAAAAATATTTTAAACTTACCAATATTCTTTTATCTTGATATTAAATTTTAACATTTGATTTATGTATTTCAATTAATATCATAATATTAAGTGCGACTTAAAGCAAACGTACGCTATTTATTAAAAATATATATTGAACAGTGTCTTACTCTATAGGCGTTGATCTATATTATTTTGAAATAATTTAAACAACATTTTTGAAAATGAATATTTTTATAGTGATATTAATTTTAAAATGTTATTGTGTGGCATAATGAAGTTTCATATTTCATAATATAATAAAATTAAAATAAGTCCGATATTTAAAATTTCAATTAGGCCTATATATATATTTGAGATACATTTCACTTAACTCCATCAAATTAATAAAAGCAATAACATTTATGGACTCATATTTCATATATGTGAAAATATTTTAAATTTAAACAAAATTATTTATATCAATTGTTGAAAAATTAAAATTTCTAAATCGTAAAAATCAATAGGTAATATATATTATATATATATATAGTTATTATATAATTATATATATAGTTATTATAATATATAAAATAGCACAGTGATTTTTCTATACAAATTTAGAACACAGAGACATCCATTCACGACCCCAATTAATTGCTGGCATATCATCACATGTGTCAGTAGGTATTTATTATTACAAATAGAACACGTTTATTCATATACAATGTTTTTTTCTTTTTCCAACATGGTACAGTTTTTAGTTGTGCACATAGCTGACTGTAAGTATGAGTATATCAATTGATCATGTAGTTTAGTTTCTGATGAAAAAGTGATATGAAGCCTACTTTTTCGAAGAATTTGTTTAACCTCTTCGAGTGTTGGGCAATAATTATAATTAATGTATGAAACTTTACTATTTTAAAGTTTTGATTTAATAGAATGTGATCGATTATGTTTAAATTTGGAGTAAATGGAATCATAATGCTCACCGGTCTTCTTTAATTAAATTTGTTTAGTTGTATAGAATAAGATTGTATGCAAGTGATGATTGTTTGGTTATTTTTTATTCTAAAATGTAAAGATATCTATTTAAAATATTAGGAAAAAGAAAAGGTATAATGTCAATAATAGGTAAATGATATAGTTTTTAAATTGTAAATATTTATGGATAGTCTAAAAAAAATATTTCACTTATTTTGCATTAAGTTTTTTTATTATTTATAATAACTGCTAAACATTGTTCCTTGTCTAATAATTCTAGAAGTGTTGGCGAACTAAAAGTTATGCAAATTCTGTCATTGTAATATCATCGTTATATCATCGAGTGTGGGTGAAATGGGAATAGTGTGGGTGAACAAGAATGTTGGTGAAATGGGGCTTTGGCAAATTGGGAGTCTGGCGAACTGGGACACACCCTTCCAAAGTAAATGATGTTATTTTTAAGAATAATAATTAAACCTTTTTCAATGTCGTCTAGAGTAATACTGAGCGTGTTGCAGCGTCTAATGAAAAAAAAGGATATAATGCTACTACATCTAGTGTAATTGAGAGAGTATCTGTACTTTTAATCATTGGTGCAATTTAATCTAACATATGAATATTAGTGTATTCACTATATCAAACGATAAGCTGGTACCTCATAAATAAAGTTGTGAAGCACTTTTTTCAAAAAGCCATGATAAATTTTCCATTGGTGTATCAGGGCCTGAAACAACTGGTCTTTGGGGAATAAGCTGTTCTTAACTAGCTTTTTATGATATTTAAGGACTCCATATAATTCACCTGATCATTATTCAATTGATTTTATCATTATTAAATATTTTCTAGGTAATTTATTTCTCATTACAATTTTTTCCTAAAGTTGATTTATGTTATTTTCAATTTTAGGAATCGAATTACTTTTTTTAGGAAGTTCTTAAGTATTAATGTCTGATATATGTTCCTCATTGATTGTATTGATAATCAATTTTATTTTGAATTGATAAAGTTTAACTTAGTCTGTTCTTTTAGTTATAAGATCATATCGAGCTTTAATTTGTTTTATTGTTTGTATTTCCTCTCTAAAAATATTATGTAAGAGTCTTAATAGTTTTTTGTATATAGTTTCCATAATTTTTCGTGATAAGATGTCAATTTCAAAAGGTGAAACAGTTTTTTTTACTAACATATTTTAAATTTAATATGCTTACGGCAATTTCTGTATCAGAACTTCTTTTTTTGTTTACTTAATGTTGGAGCCAAATCAAAATTGGGTCGCTTATCCAGAAGTATAGTAGAGTTTTCTGGAAAGCAACATTTGTAGTAACAACTGATTTCGATAAAGAAGTTTTATAATGGTTAACTATTTCGTTTTTCGTGAGAGCAGCGTTAGTATAGCAATAACTGATTTAGGTAAAAAAAGTTTTCTCATGGTTAAACTACTTTGTTGGTCTTATATTTGTTTCATTATTTGGATTTTATTGTGCAATAAGTGAAAGGCTTTAACTTATTTATATATTATAACATATTAATCACAAATTAGATTAATATAATATCTACATAAAAAAATATCAAGCTAACACGGAAGAAATACAAATATGAAACAACAGATTAACCATTATTTACAATTTAAAAATTAATATTTACCTGTTGTTGACATTATACCTTTTTATTTTGTCAAATGTTTTAAATAGATATCTTTACATTTTAGAATAAAAAACAACCAAACAATCATCACTTGCATACAATCTTATTCTACAAATAAACCAATTTTATTGAAGAAAACTATGATTCCATTTACATAATCCACCACAATCTTTTACATCAAACCTTGAAAATGGTTGCATCTTAAAAGTTCCATATATTAATAATGCCCAACACTCATAAGAAGTTAAACAAATTCTTCGACAAAGTCAACTTCATATCACTCCTAGTTTTACATCAGGAATCAAACTACATGATAAATTGATATCCTCATACTTACAAACTGACAGCAATAAAAGCACAACTAAAACTGTACCATATCCATTATAGTAAATGTTTTAATCAATCCAAATAAAAAATATTATTAGGGTTTTTAGATGTATCACTAAATAATATTATATTGTAGTATTGTATTGTATGTGAAGCATTGCAGTATCGAAGGGTTTAACCCTTACCGTCCTAAAACGCATATATATATATATATATATATATATATGTGTGTAAGATTATAGTCGTTTTTAAAAACACCTAGTATATAGAGTTTTGGCCAACTGTATCCCGCTTACCATTCGTGAACATTTGTTACCTTACTTTTTTAATATCTATACCTTCAATACTGCCTTCAAAACCAATATGACTTTTTCCTTTTACGACTTCATTAAAGTTGTCTTCATATCGTTGATTCAGGCAATAGATTAAAATATGTAGCAAAAACGGGCAAATATTCAGAAAGAAAATATCCTAAATTTACTGTAATAAACCTTTGTCATTGGCCCGTATGCAACAGATAAAATCCAACCTAATTGGATTCTATTAACTGTGAATTCCCACTTAATTTACATTTGATTCTAATCTTTATATGCACCCAATAAAGTCAAATTAGATGCCCAACTCTTTTATTTGATTTTCAAGAATTTAGATTAGAATTTACTTTAAATTTAGTAATAAAAAAGCAAAAGTTAAATGATTATATTGATTTTGAGACAATCTAAAACACGAAACGGATCGAAACCACGCTCTATTTCCAACCTTACAAATTTTCTGTTGCCAGTCAACAGTAAGTCGCACTCTGGTTCTGTTTTTTCACACCGTATGCAGCCTCCAGCCTACGATTGTGGCATCTCCCACCATAAGAACTAAAGAATATGGATAAAATTCTCAAACCAAACCGGCTGGATTTTGATCCTCATACAGATAACACAGCT
>JAUZND010000899.1:0-35077 GCA_034780555.1 Coelogynopora nodosa | reverse complement strand
TATTATTTGCATATTGAGTGTACACCCCGCCCCCCCCCCCTCAGTCACTCACCATAATTAGCACACATTTAACTATATATTATATTATGTTTGCAGGTAGCCTATATAAAGGTCGTTTAGAACTAAAAACTATGACAATATGACCTATAGAATTATTTGCTTCTCAGAGTTCACTAAATATCTAACTTTAGTCGATACTGAAAAGAACAATATTTTAATACATTATACAATGCATATATTTATATACGTATATATAATATAATATAATATTTTATTTTATTTCCATCATACTACTTGTTGAAAGTGAGGATGTTTTATTAAATTGTGTATTGAATATAACAAATGGCGACTTACTGTAATTTAACAAACGTTAAATAACTTATTGTATATGTCAAGCAAAGTTAATATCATGAAGGGTTGACTTGATATAAAACTACATTATTTAAGGTTCTTTGAATTTGGGAATGAAATTGTCTATATTTTAAATTTTGGAAGAAAAAAGACAGCATGAAGTGATATTATGAGTTCCTATATTTAACGTAAATGTATCAGTTTTTAACATCAAAAGTTGCCCCTTAAATTTTTTTAAAAGTTTGATTAAAAAAATCGATAATTAAACATGAGCTTAACTATTGACATTCTATCATTATTGTATTATATAATTTAACAAAAAATGTCGCACTACTAACGGCCTAATTATTCCATAATCAATCTCCCAGATGTGGACTCTGGAAGTCTGATGTCACCAAAATACACCGGAACAGAGTCATATAGATATAGCGCTCAACTTGACCCGTACAACGTCCCAAGAGACCCCCCCTCCCTCCCTCCTCTTTCAGTGATGGCTGAATGACGTGGAGTCATATATTATATCAAGAATACGAGATCACTTCGAGAGACGACTGACTGCCTCTTCTCATTTGTATTTATCAGATCAGTTGAAAAAGTGTAGCCTAGGGATATATGTAATATTGGGGTAAAATGTTACTGTTCAAAATGTTTGTGAGATATTAGGGGAGGTTATTCAGCATATTTTCGTATACTTTTTCAAGATTTACTGTCCTATTGTCCCACAACATTAGCTGAAACATTTCCTCCGATTCTTTGTAATGGAAATGAACATTTGGGTAGTAAAGCGATGACCGAATACATTACAACATGTGCATTGTTCATATACAATGTAGTTATGTTTAACAAATTAACGCAAGCGTGGATTCTACAATCCATGCCAAGCCATGCCAACAATCCAAAAAAGGCTTAAGGTCAGTTTGGATTGTGTATGGCGTTGTTACAAAGTGATAGTATGGATTTTGTCTTCTGTACAACTATATATTGATATATAATCGTCATGTGACATTTTCAAATATATAATTTATAGTATCTACAATGTTTCTCTTGTATCATCTCATCAAGGTGTGTCGACTCCTGAGTACAGTATGAAATTAGAATTATATCATATTTATCATATATCACAGAAGAGAAATAATTAATATATAAATATAAACAGTAATCTTGAACTTCGTTAAAACTATTGGGAATATTATATATTATTAATGCTAACTTTAATGATAATAGGCAAATATAAGTATCATAAAAGCAACCCATGGCATTATTACACATTTCTAATGTTAAAAACTGCTTTCATTAATAGAGGATACAAAGTTACAAAAGAGAACGCATGTTGTTTAAATTTAACAGTTTCAGATTTATTTCAAAAACTGATAAAGACGGTACAGACACCATGAATCTTGGTAGATAATTCTATGACTTTTGATCAATCCAAACTTTAATATTTATCCTATATATATAATTTTCTTGGTTTTTATCACTGAAATTTATAGATTCGGAGGTTAAATAAAACATGACTATACAGACAAGCTTGCCTATATATAGATCATTAATAGGATATAAAGGATAATTCACAATATTTTGAGGGAGTTTTAAATATCGCCCTCAACCTTTCGGATCATAATGTCAAAATTACCTTAATTTTTGTGAATTATCTATAATATATACCATTAATTACAATCTTAATTTTAAATATAATAATATTATGTATATGGGAAAATTTACGATTAATATCTACGATTAATGTTTAAGTCGCTGAATTAAATCAGAATGTAATAATCAAAGAGGTGTTTAATAATTCAAACTCAGTTTAATTAGTAATTATTTAATTTGTTTGATTTCCCTCTCTATCTCTCTCTCTCACACTCCAATATTGAACTATACTCTATTTAGATGATAGTGTAGTATTGATTGGTAATGATCCCTGTCTTCATCCGTTTCCCATCTTCATAACTGTTACCTTCATTTTTAGCTTTATTTGATCAGCTGAATCTGAGGGATAGATATAGAGAGAGTTATACTGAGAATGTCGAATTCTTAGGAAATATTCACTTCAGACAATTGGTTTCGATCTGTCTTCACAACCTGATGCAAGCGGTCACTGTGGTTCTATTTCTGATCATCACGAGTTCTCTTTCTCCACTCTCTCTCTTCCTCGTGCAGAAAAGGGTAATTTGTATCCTCTACTATTAATTCAATCTTTTGGGAAAAGAAATTGGCCATTTATTGAATTTTTAGATCTGCCGCAATTTGGTCGTGATTTTGAATTGGAGATTTTTTTGCCTGGTGGAAAAGAAGTTCCTGAATAGATAGTTGTTTGTAATTTAGTGGATATATTTTTACATCAACGTTGATTGTATTTGTTATATTGGATTTTATCTGCCGTTAGACGAATATATTTTAAAATCGTGTTTTACATAAAGCAATATATATATATGATATGAATATAAATATATATGATTATGATTATCAATTTTAAATTAATTATTTTTTTAATTCTTTAATATGGAAATGAGTAAATTATAAATTCATTTGAGTTATTTTTGCAGAATACTTCAATTTCGTCTGTTTCTAGTGCAAAAATAACAATATCACACAATGTCTCATATACTAGATGCCACAAATCTAACCAACTTTAATGCAAATCAGACCTTGTTTGTCTTAATAAAGCATCAATGCAACCCTTAAAATACGTTTTATGCGTAGCTAGATATTATATATATAATATAAATACTGCTTAAAAGTTCCGCCTGAATAGTTTTATTGTTATTGCAGAGGTTAAGTTGAGTAAAACGCGATCAAGTGGTGATAATGGAAGGATTGATTTGATTAATTAATTTTAATTGTATTCCTACCGTGCATCCAGGTTGTCCAACTTTACCCGTTGTCCTTAATTATACTGATATTACGTTTTTTGAACAAGTATGCTGCTGTACAATTTGCTTTTCCAAGCTCCTCATTATTTCACGGATCAATACTCGTTCGTGTCCTGGCTGGCATTTTGGTTTTGTTTCAAAGAAAGGTGTGTGTTCGATGTCCCTCGGGATTGATAAACAAATCTTTCAAATGAATATGACAATGGCATTACGGATTAGGATATCTCGTCTTATATGTTCTGCTTGTCACTTAGCAATGGGTCAATCATAAGCTTGTTTGATTTTAGATACAAATGTTGTTTTACGTTTCCGTTGCATTTATTAATCTCTATTAATCTCTATTTTCTTTAAGGCGTTAACTTATGATATTTGTGAGTAGTATGTGGGGCGTCTTTCTAGTACAAACAAATAAAATTGAAGGTTACATGATTTGGTCAAAACCTGAGAATTATGTAACAGTTGGCAATTTTGGCAAAGTAATTTTACAAAATATCAATATTATTTTGTTTAATAAAAATATCAATAAATATTGAGATAAATAATTTTTTTGAAAGCGTCAAATTTCGATGATGTTATGAATCGCATAATATTGTTCTACGTTATAAACTGTGCGAACCCCTTTCCAGCTTTGTACAAAGTTTCATTTTATACTTTTTGTGACTTTAATTCATGATAAATCGAATTTTATCCGCCTTCGTTTTCTGTATTTGTATCTAATTGTATTCTCTATCAACAACATTTACTATTATCTGTGCCTCAGAATAAGGGTGCTTTTTAACATTCATTTGAACACTAATGGCAGTTTTTGTAACTTTTAATTGCTTTCTTTAAATGACATCTGTATTGAGCTGAATTCTGAACAATCCTTGGTCCCTGACCATATATAATTATTTGGAGCCAATGAACACCATTTTTCTTGCGGTCGTTTTAGCATTAGAAAACTTTCTCTGGTACTTCTTAGGTCACGTGATCGGTTGTACATTTTTTTAAAATTGGTTATATTGTTTTTCAATGTTGTTTATGAAGTAAGTTTCTACAGTATGTATATATATTATATTCAAAATTTGCTCAGTTACAAATGATACCAAATTATTCATTTCTTAGGTCTGGACCGGCTTTAACAGCTATTTAAAATTCGAAATTTTGCAATAAAACAAAACTTACCCCAGATTTAAATAATATTTAAGCAATATAACCGTATAAGTAATAGACACACATTTTGGGCATTGAAATATTGTTTTGAAAAAATAAAATTTTATTTTGTTAGACTGCAGTTCCAACCGGCTATGTTATAACTTTGAATTTGTTTTCCTGACCTGCAACAATATCAGATTCGTGTTAAATGTTGTTCGTTATGGTAAAAAATTGAAAAACTTTCAGAGTGATTGATTTATCAAAGCAAAAATCTCAAAAATCTATTTTATAGTCTGGTTCTGACCAGGACAAATCACATAACACAATTAAAAATAAGTTATTAGTGCTGAATCACATTGGATCAATTATATGTTTATTGATTTTTATTCAATCTATGTAGGGTTGGTATACACTATACATTACACTACTTATTTGTCCGTATTTGTAGTCTTTAATTAATTAATTAATTAATCTATTCTTTTATTTAATGATTTATCGATCAATTAATTAATCGTTCTATTTATTAGTCTACTTACCAACCAATGTGAAAGCAATTTCTAAGTACTCACTTGTTTTAACCAATCGATTGCTTGCGCAGATTTAACTGAAATCGCCCAAACAAACATGCACCTGCACCAGCAACTGCAACAACTGCAGAGATCCACCGCAGAAGAAGGTCAAGGTCAAAGTAACCATCACCCGTCGTTCAATGCGGCCAATCACCATCTAGGACCTGTCGATGGTAGCGTTTACGCGCTTGTGGGTGCTAAGCAACGGGCATCGCCTTCAGTATTAGCCAGTCAGAAACAGGCGACAATAGCAGCATTAAGCGGCGGAGCAAATGCAGAGCAATCCGCTGATACAACGTACAGCGTAACCATGACGATACCTCGCAATGGTGTAATGACTGCCGCGACTATCCCTTCGGTTTCCACGGCGACGCCGGGAATTAGGAATCACGTGACGTCGACCTCATTCTCTTCGCGGGAGTCGAGGCCGTACGACTCGACGGGAATTAAACATGTGCCCTTTGAGCGTAAGTTGAACTTTTATTTTATAGCTTTAAAAACTACTTTTTAACTCATTTAAGACTCAGTATGCCCTGAATTAAAAAATCTTATTTGATTCCGATCAGTAATAAAGATAATAATATATAATGAATTTTTTTTAAATACACTTTTTTGTGCAAGAGTTAACCGTTGTAATATTGATTAATTTAATTAAAATAATGATTATTTGTATTTTCGTGTTTGTATTACATGGAATACGTTTTACCGTCATTAAAATGTGTTTATATATATTTGAAGTTCTTTTTAATAATAGTCATTTTTAGTACTTTTTGGAGTCACTGCACATTGCTTTAAATCAATTTTGATATTATTATAAATTTAGTTTATTTTTTAGCAGTCCCTTTGACATTGTCTGGTTCTTTCATACTTTGAATTTGTTTTGTGGTGGTGTTGAGAAATGGAATAGAATCTGATCATTTGATACTATAGCATCATAGCAAGAGGTATTAGACTAGCTAAAGAAATTACTTCCTTTTTTGGCTATATTTCTTTTAGAATTAAAATTAAGTTTTTTATAAGTGATAAGTATCTATTAAAACAGAATACACGGCTTTATTATATTCGAAAATAAAACTTGTTATGTTAAGTAGTATTAAAGATTTTGATTTTTAAATGAAATATTTCAAATTTAGCGTCTAATCAAATTTTAATTATTGATTTGTTGAAATGAGAAGTGGCCAATAACAGTGCAGAGTAAACTAATTACGTTTGCTTAATTTCTTCATTTTTGTCATTAATCATGGTGCTCGGGGCTGTCTGGTAAAGTCTTCGAAAGTAATAAAAATCTTTGTAAACAATATAGTGCATTGTAATATATTTATTCAGAATATTAATTGCACATCATTATTTTATATTAAATTTCATAACATTTTTTGTAAATGTTCTAAAATTATCCCTTATAACACTTAGAAGTTTATAGCAGGAAAGTGTCATCATAGGATCTGGAACATGTCGTTTTCAAGCTGCTCTTAAAATGTTTTCAAGCTGAAGTGGCGATAGATGGTTATTTAGATTGTATACCTAATTGTCCAAAATAGAATACAGATTTGTAACTAATCAATATAGTTTAAGTTTTTTAATGACCAAACATTAGTTTCAATTATTTGTGTTAATGTAAATACTACCGCATAGTATATATAGGCCCAGTTTATAGATATTATGAGAAACTATATTTTCCGCCAGATCATTGCATTACTTTCTCACACGGAGAAAGTTTCACTGTTGCTGTTAATCTTTCACAATCTTATATAAAAAAAGCGAAGTCTATAAGGGGCTCAGCGATTTACAGTTTTGAATTGATTAGCCGTTTCATTTGACGTTAAATATCCACACTGATCTTGATTGACAGTTGAATGGCATCATTGTGCACATATTATTATTATTACAGAGTAGGCCATACTATAATATATTACTGTACTGTTCTGTTCTGTATATGGTTATATACGGCACCCCGTTTTTTAAAACTGAATTCCGCTCATTCCCCAAAGAATTTATTGTATCCCGCGAATGACTTTGACTGACTGACAGGTTCCAAAAAGCAGACATTTTCTTCTGTTTCCTAGGAGATATGGCTCTGACCGATTAAATTGTAGTTTTTTGATGATTGTCAGGTTGAAATATTGTATATAGTTTTATTACAAGATTTGCTTTCTTTTAATAGTTTAAATGAATTTATTTGTCATAATATATACACTGTTGGAACTAGATAAATCATGGATATTTATAATGTTAATTCTAGGCCAATTATTGTGCTGCTTATTTTTAAAACTGTTGTTAAGCAAATTCGAATTTGTCGTGTTTAAATCTGTCGTTAAGGGTAAATTTGTTGAGCAAATTCAATTGTGGAAATATCTAGTTAAAATTAATCTAATTTTGCATAAAACATATTATTTATCGTGTGAAATATAATATGACAATTATTTCTTTAATTAATAAAACGAAATATTTTTAATTTAATTAACATTTCTGTAATATAAAACACAGGAATAGTCTTTACTTGTGCATATTTTAAATATTTTATTATATGAGTATAGTAGAGTGGTGTATTAGACATGGTACTAACATTAAAAAAATACTTTTAGTATTAGACGTTATATAAACTATACAAACATGCATAGTCTAGCCATCTGCCTCAATTGTACTAAATGGTTGATGCGAATAATTTACAGCTTATTAATTATAATTTCAGACACATTTGATGTGCTTAAGGGGTAACTTACTTATTTTAATTAAATTTATTGAAGTTTAGTTTTTTTTAATAGTTTTAATTATGAATCCAGTGTTTTTATTTTCCTCGAGCATCTTCTTGTTGAATTCTGTTCTAAAGAATGACTAATTAATTTTAATTTAACTTCCTATTAACTTTTTTTTTCAAGTCTGGATTTTCCACTACTGTATATATTATTAAGTAACTGTAAATTTTAGTGAACCATGCTTTTTTTAAATTTGAGCATTTGATTTTAACATTTTGAAATCATTTTAAAATTAACAATTTGAAAATTATTTGAAAAATTAGCAAATATTTTGTATAGGTAAATAAATAAATAAGATTTTTTTTAATAGAAACATAGTCAAATACGAAAACGTCCTCTTTCAAAATGGGAAGTTATAAGGATTTTGTTAAAGTACATTTTCGGTCGCTTCTTCGTTGATGTAAATATACATTTCCATATTTTATATCACTGTATATATGTAGTTCTCAGCGTAAATATCCACTCTATCAAATATATCGATTTAGAAGCACGATTAGCGTGACACTCAATTATCATGCTTGGACGAAGGACTGCATCAAGCATTTCTGTTTCTGTGTTTTGAACTATTCTACTCCTTTTTGTCTTATTAATTAAACGATATATAAGTTAGTATCTTTTCTTCTTATCTATATCTATTTCTACCACTTGTCCCACTTATTTTATCTGTCAAAGTAATTGTGATTAGCAGTTTTCGATCCGCTTTTTGAGTAAATTTGTTTTGTCTTGAAATGTTTTGCTCTCTTTATTCACAATCACAACTAAATTATTCAAAAATAATATCATTGAAACCTATAATTTCCGTTTTTTTTATTTTTATCGAATTTCAACCATAAATATGTTTATTTTTCATATCATTATCCACATATTCAATTACTATAGACAACTCTGGGCTTCCTTCAATCCACAAATATAGATTTCAAAACTACAACTACGTTTTTTCAGGAATATATTTTCCCGAAATATAAAAAAAAACTTAACTATTCGGTGTATCTTTAGCCTAAAATTCGTTCGTTTCCAATTCATTATGTCCCGGTAACATATTATTGTTCAATAGGTATGTATATTTAGTTTAAATGTTATTAGTCTATACAGTCTTTCATGCAGTTGAATGTACAGAATATAATTAGTTTTGGAAAGAAGTACGTTTTTCTTTTACTGTCTTCTTCGGATAGTTTATCTGCGCCTACATTTTTGTATTATTCTCTGAATTTATTTGGCTGATCCATTTTTTTAATTGTTAAAATGCATGACTTTTTCTTTTTGCGAAACCGTCGTTTTTAATTGAAATTACAGTTATACCAGAAACGCTACAAATTGATACAAATATAACTAATTAAATCAATTAGACAGAGCTCTATTGAAGTTATTTGCAGCATATTCGATAAACTTTTACCAATTCATGTTTGCGTATTAATTATGTTTCATATAATTTTTCAGTTCCGATTTTTTGAATTATATAACTAATCAATAGAAACAATAAAATAATATATCAGAAATTATTATTGTCATTAAATTATTGTTGCATAATTTTGTTCGTGAAATTTTGTTGAAATATTGGTTTTAGTCAAATCAAGAAAATCTGCACTTTCACCCACTCCTCCTGTTTGCTGTGTTCTGGTTTTGATGGTGTGTGTGTTTTTTTAGCAGAATTAAATTATTCTCTAAGGAGGAAAATAATGTTCAAAAGCGAACACTTTCTGTCTGATTAAACACTGAAGGCAAAAGGGGAGGGGAGGAGGGGGGCGAGAGGGAATTATTTATTGTGGAATTTTGCTACAATATCCACCGTTTTAATTTAACCTGTTGTCAGTGGGGCAAAATATTGGGGATGAAAAAGTTTGTAGTTGATGAAACAATTGAAATAAAAGTTTCACTCAACACGTTTTGTTTCCATTGAAGGTTTCTATTTTGTTCGGCTATTAACGATTTTCACGATATATGGTGTATCTTTGTTATTTCAATTTATATAATTTTATAGGTTATACATTAAAGTGGCAAAACAAATATTTTCAAATAAATAAAAAAAAAAAACTCTTGTTGAAAAAGCACATGTTGAAATAAGGAATTATTCTATAAGCCGATTATTTTTTCATTTTGATTTAATGAACTGTTTTAAGTTCTTATTAAAAATAGATTATGAAATAAATCGTAAATCAAGCAGAAATATTTTATTTATTATTATTATCATTTGAATAATTATTTAAAATTAAATTAAATTCACTAATATGTGTATAATTATATTGAAATAAGCTAACAGAAAATTAAATTTTTTTTCATCAAAAATATTATTTTTGCTTCTGTAGTATTGATTACTTGGAAATTCTAACAAAGCTAGCATATATTACAATATGTAGCCACATTCGGTATTAAAAATGAAAACCATTACTATGGGTTTTGTGCCTTATCTTTCGTTAATAAAATTAATAGATTTGACAAAGAGAAGCGAGTTGCAAAATAGCTATATGTTTTCTTCGTGTTTATACAGATGGCTTCCATGCTCTTTTCCCCTAAAAATATCAATCGTACTTAACGTAATTTAAATATGAAGATTTATACGGCCATTCATTTCTTTTTGAACGTTAGGGCCATAGTCTATAATTGCACGTTTTGCTACAAATATTGGTAATTTTGATTTGCGGTAAACGTAAAATATTTTTTAAAAAAATAGAAAGTTAATTTAAGTTTTAAAAGTCAATTAGACATTTCCCTTTGAAGACGCCTCCTTTAATAGTACCTTTTAATGCCAACGGTAAACTTCCTGCATTAGAAATACTACCAAAATATTCATCATATTAATATGAAATTTATAATAATATTATAATCGTAAAACGCTCAACCAACAGCTAGAATGGGAATCAATACCCGGGTAGATACCGCCACCCAATTGGCCAATCCGAAGAACTAGGCGAGAATCCTCAGCTTCCTTCCTTGCGCTTCCACGACGGGAGAGGGGAGAGAGAGTATTTCACAATTTGAACTCTGCTCACTCACTCAGTTACACACTTTCTCCGGTTGACTGACCATCTCCACTCTACTCAACCACGTCTATCCATCCCCATGTGTTTCAGTGATCACCGCACCCCCATCCAACCCAAAAGTCAAAGCGATACCACCGCCACAACTGCCTCCGCCACCTGCCCCACCACCCCCCGTTTCCGCCATGACCGACGCATTCGTCTCGGATCTCGATCGTCTCATCCAGGAGCTCACCTCCTCTCCGGTCAACTCCACCGCCACCAGAAGCCACCAGCATCACCGCCGGAAACAGCAGTATCAGTCCTCGGCTGGGCAGCAGCAACACCAGTCCTTCGATGACCACCTGTTGCCGGTGGACCACGCGGCCGTGGTGGCCAACCCCCAGTTCTCGAGTCAGCCGACGACGAACCATCCACGCGCCCAAGGCCCGGTGGACGACATCCCCCAACTCCAGCTGCCCAATCGTCCGGCCTCCACCGACGGCTACAATCACCAGGCGGCGACCACCGCTCCAGCTGTTGCCACGACGAAGAACGCCTCCCTTCAGCGCGGCGTTGGCAACAGCACCAGCACCAGCACCAATCACCACCGCGACCAACTCGGCTATGAGTCGGACACGACCTCCACAGCTCGAACCTGGCTCAGCCAACAGCAGCGCCGGCTGCAGAAGACGCGATTCCTGCTCACGGAGAAGGAGCAGCGACTCATGGAGGAGTTGAAGGGGTTCCACAGTCAACTCCGGCGGGCTAGGGGGGGCACACGTTCCGCGACGAGCACCCCGACTGACTTCGACCTCGCCCGGCGGGTTGTCTCCTCGGGAGGGGGAGGGCCGCGACATCAGGAGGAGGTGATGGGGAGTCCGGGGGGAAGGAAGGCCGCCTCTGAGGTGGGGTTCCCTGTGAGACTGGGGACCACTTCGTTGCGTCGTGGTGGTAGTGTCAACAATGCCGATCTGGATCCATTAAGTTTAGGTGAGTTGAGATCATATCCTTCTTCTTCTTCTTCTGGTCTAGCTGTTATTTAAAACTTTTTTGGTTCTCTGAGCGTTGAATTTTTAGGCTATGTAAATCTGCGAAATGTTTTAATCTTTGACCTCTTCTTCTTTTTTTAAAATAATTATTTTTTGTTCAACTCCCTGATTTTGAGAAGGTAATAATATGTGCGGTTTTAGGTTGATGATTGTAATTTTAAATAGTCTTTGGGCCCACTATTGTAGAATGTTCATGACAACATTTCTAGTTTCGTAATAAGCATAACATATAATTCTTTTTGTGAATTTGACAAAATATATTCTCTATGTTCTGTCAAAAACGTTAGTTTAATAAATTATAAACATTTAAATATACCAATTAATATTATCTTAATCAATATTTAGTATATACAGTTCGTCAAATCATGTAATTGTATCAATCAATTAAAATCAATTATTGTAAAATATAACGAATTAATAATACATGGAAAATTGTATACCATTTTTAATACTTGACTATAATATAGTAACTCTATTAAATTAGTTATCAATTTTCAATATGTACCTCAGATGTATGAAAGTTGTGTCTAAGACTTACTACATAAATTAATAATGAAAAAAATCAAAAGAAGATGTAATTTGTAAATAGTAAATGTCAATACTTCTTTCAACTATCTTGTACACTTTTTGATTAACTTTATATAAATATAGAACATGCATATTAATCCTTCGAATTTTCACATTATGAGATTAGTTAGTTCATCTCATTCCAATAATTCCGAATTAAAACATTCAGATTATCTCCACAGAAAGAAAGAAAAAACTTCTCCTACTGCAGTACGGAAAAGAAACTATAATACCAGTAGACAATTTAGTATGTAATATATAATATGATGTTCCTTCCCCCATGACATGCTGTCTATGATAATATTATAATACACAACATCTGTACATCTATCTATACTCATCCAACACCCCTGTTAATGAAACAAGATGTAACTCGATACGGTAATCTGCTGATCCTTCCCTCAACATCTCACAAACACAAAACAACAACTCAGACCTGGGAATGAGAAATGCATAACATTGTATATATATATCTAGGCGACATTACTATCTTCTATTCTATATTATACAGTTGTGCTTCGTCTCAGTTACGACGCTTCCTTAATGCCTATGGATTTCTGAGACTTACACAGAGTAGTATTCGAGGCAATCTTCGCATTTTTTTTCGAGGCAAGCCTCTCTCGTGACTCCTAGGATCGAAGCTATTCTGTTATAGTCTTCTTGTATAGTAAGATATCAGTTTGTGGAAGATGAGCTATGGCGTGGAGCGCATATTGTTCTGTTGAGGCGCCCGTCGTCTCTCCGTATTCATTTTCAGTAACTATCGATGCGTACACTATATATTCTTTTCCTGGTGTTTTCGTGTATATATCATATGGATGGCATGGCGTGGCGTGGCATGGCAAACACACATCTACGACGAGGATATAGTTATATTATACGAAATGTTACTGAAGTACACATATTTATTATACACAGTGAGGTATTTTATATTGTTCTGCATTTATTATATGATGTGATGTAAAAGTACTGCTTTATGGCTAGGTATATTTACGAGTCAATCAAGCACGAGAAAAATTCCACCTGTGGGAAATGGAAGTTAACTTTTTAATGACGCTGGTTTACAGAAACAGACAGAATGAATATATTGATTAATTGTTGTTTTTAAATGGAATGTTCTCAATTAACGTTAAAAGCTGTGACTCGAATGGGTATATATATGTATATAGCTTTTTGTAGAAAGTACACATTAAATAGTTATGTAATTTAAACTTTTTATTATTAGTTTTTTTTAAACAGTTTTAGATAATAAATTACCTTGTCTTATACATAATATGTGTGCTTGAGTCTAGTATTTGAGTACTTGTATAGCTATTTTCACTAGCAGGCAATAAACTATAAGTGTGACCGTATATATTATGATTGACAGTGTGTCGTTTTATTATTATCTATTCGTACATAATCAATATTAACTGTGTTTAGGATAATAAAACTCTTGATTAGACTGCATGATACAGGGTATCTCGCTCGCGATTGCTTGACGCAGTTAAGTTATAAATTAAAAGTCGGATTTAATACGCGTGGTATAGAGTTTAATTTCTCTGCGAGATTAGAGTTTGTAAACGCAATAATTTATTGCCAAGTTAGCTGATGATGATGTTATTTTCTTGTGGCAATTGGAACATAAATAAAATCCTTATTTCAGGAAGTGGTGTATTATTATATAAGAATATCATCTCCTTCCCTCTTTTACAGTATAGTGGCTGGGGATAACAAGATGCTCTCCCCTTTTTCAAAGAAAGGTCTTATTCACTGCTCCCTTAGATTCTGGGGAGGAGGTTTTAATATTGACTCCATAATGAAAAATTTAACTATACATGATCACTACAAGTTGCTTAAATATGAATTAGACATAATATACATATATCTAAACTTTGAATGAAAACTTGATAATATTGGAATAAAATTTGTGCAACTTGCTTTACTGGTTAACACTATATTGATAAATCTGAACTTGATGAAAATCGTGTACATTCTATTATATGCATTTGCTAACAAAGTGATATGCAAAATAAATCTAGCGTATACATTATTTCAATTTACGTGATTACGCCACCTTTTTTCACGATAAACGAACTCAGAAACAATTTTGAATGGTATAGAATCAATTTTTGAGTGAATCGTAATCGAATTATTGGTTTTCAAACAATCAATTGAATAAAATCATAGATCGATATTATATATATATATTAGTATCATTCTTTATAATATTTATCATTCTGATCTATCACTCATGACGAAATGATGTATCAACATTAAAAGTGTAGTAACATAGTGAAACATATTTATTTGCTAAATTTCACTTAAAATCAAACACAATATATTAATATTATAAAAACAAGAGTGATAAAACATATAATTTAATATGATTTAACAATAAATCAATTTAATTTGAATGTTTATTGATTAATAAATTTTTTTTTATTATGTTTAGTGAAATAATAAACTTTTTTTCAAAAACGTTATTGCACATTAATGTACATATGATAAGAATCATGTATTTATATATATATATATAATGTAATCTTTTATTCGAATTCCGCCTTTTATATGTGCTTTTTATTTTATTAAATTAACCGTTAGAATATTATTATGAATGTTTAAAATATGAACACATTCAGTATATGTTAGGACAGCTATAAATAATAAATAATGATGTCTTTCTTTCACTGTTTGAATCTATGTTTGCTAAAACGATTATCGGTATCATTATTACATGTATTTGGGACACATTAGGAAGAAGGAATGGTCAAAAAAACGGTCTCATAATTTTTACAGCAGCTGTATCACAAAATAAAGTTGTGTACAGCTAGCATTTAGCATTACTCATGTTCATTAGCGCTTAAATTCGGCTATAATATTAGTTGAAAAGGTGCCAACATCAAAATAAAACCGTTACAGGTAGGTATAGTTAGTTAAGTTAGTCAGTGATGTATAATAATGATTGAACATTTAAAAAAGATAAATACATAGGAAGAGTTAGAAAAACCTTTAAAAAAAGATATTATGTTATAGTCTCCTTCATATATTATGACGAGGCAGTTTTCTCCACCTTTAGACAAGCACTATAAATTGTGATGTTTTAGATTTTATTTCTTGAAATGTGTTTTCTTATACAGTTTCGTGTTTTGAATTAAAAAAATGTAAAGCATTGATTTATACAAACAAAAGATGTTGAGCTTCGCATTTCAGTTAGTAAGCAAGTTTTACGGTGTTTTTTGTTGTCATTAGAAACAATGTGGCGTTTACATTTTAACTATACTATATTAAAAGATTTTGAGAAACTTTAAACGATTATTAACAACACTACGATTTGATTCAAATTTAGCAGTGAATATGACATCAAATATGACTTTGCATGTGAAGCATCCATAAATGGAACTATTATGGAGCATTCATTTAGTACGTACGTACGTATACTTATGTAGAAGGCTACAATTTACGTACGCAGATAAGTCTGTTTTGAGCTTTGATGTAGTCCATTATCTAAATATTATTCGTTAGAACAACAGCGGGAAACAGAATGAATCAGTTTATAATAAGTAAATAACAATTTCGAAATGAAGTCAGTACATTATTGATATCAGTCATTTTCAGAACTATAATCGCAGAGTCTGTGCTGCATGTTCCTCATCTATATCCTATACTACTGATCAGGAAGAGCCAAACATATTTAAACTGCTGGAATTAATCAGTCCTTTTTTATATTATAATATAGTTTTTTTTAAATAATGTTTTTAACCATCTAATTAAATTCTGCTAGTTTTACCGGCTCACTATGAAGTTATTGTATATTATATTATGATAATTAAGTAAGTTAATGGTATTTACTGAACATCAATTATATTTGCTCTTTTTGCGTTGTGACTAAATGAATGTACCTAATGGGTAAGGAAATGATTTTACGTAAAAACGATTTTACGTTTCGGTTATAAGGTATCACGAACACAGTGTTCCGAAAACCGGGTTTTTCCGGCCACGGTGGCCAGTTGCATCAGTAAATGTGGCCGGTAGTAGTCCGATCGAGATAACATTTGGGCCGCTGTATAGTACTGAAAAGTGTGCGGAACACTGACTATAACACGTCTGAATTTGTATTACAATTAAACCGGGTGAAAATCGGTGGAAATTATTTGTAAAGAGATATTTTTTAAATTACATTCTTTACTAGTTTTACATAAACCACAAATTATTCACATAAAATATCCATCTAAAACTGATCTCTGTAACAATTAATTTTAGAAAATTATATTTACAGACATCGTTTATTAAACTTGCTTTTTGAAAATGTTTTTACGTCGTAGTTTACGTTTGTGTTTTACAAGTCATTCAGACTTGACAGAACTTGGAACTGAATATGGCTCAATATTCACACATTCCTGTTAACAGTAATGTACACAAATGTATATATTTTATCACTTATTTACGACATGTTATAGAAATGAAAAATGTTTCCATATAATATTATATGCAAAATAAGCGAAAGGATAACATTATAAAATCGATATATAGCAAAATAAAGAGTGGCGGTTGTGTTAATTAGCGCACGCGTACTGTTATATGCTTATAGAGCTCTTATTTGTTTATTTGATTATTAATTTATTAATTTAAAGTCAAATGGAGGCTATATATAATATGCTCGCCAGTGGAATTTATAATCTTATCTTCTAACTATTTTTTTTAAGAAAATGGGTTTATGTTTTCAAAGTCAAGATTAAAATTCAAATATCAGTCCGTCATTAAAGTTGTCATTAAAGTCGTCATTAAAATCGTCATTAAAGTCATATTAACCGTTGTGGAATTAATTTTTAAGAATTATTATTACTGTTTCAATTGGATGCCATAATTTAGAATTACAAATGCTAAAATATCACATAGTCTAGCTCAATATTTTTTTTTAATTCTGACTAATATATTTCAGAGAGTAGGCTGCCTAGTTTATAAATATTTTAATTATTTATGCAGATTATTTTTAAGTAGAATTTTATACACTTGTAGAGGTAAATTTGAATCTATAGAGATATGATTGATTTTTAAAAAGGGTGTGTATAACCCCAATAAAATAGTTACTTATAGTTAGTTAAGACACGAGCATCCTACAACTACATATAAATACACTTTTTATTGAAGAAAAAACATGTGAAGATTTTAAAACTATTTTTTTCTATAATATAAAAGCAGCAATTGTGTTTATCCAAATTATGACGAAACGATACTAATAACGATTAATAAGGACAATTTTGTTCCTGTTTATAATATTGTCCTACTATAATATTTTATTTGAACACTATATATACCGATAGACAAGGTAAGAGATAAACGAGTACTACCCACATCGTTCATGATAATATACCTACTTGTTGTATACGATACCACGGCCGTCTGTTATCTATGATTAATGTTTTTTTCATCAATT
Organism: Coelogynopora nodosa; assembly: GCA_034780555.1. Lineage (NCBI taxonomy): Eukaryota > Metazoa > Platyhelminthes > Proseriata > Coelogynoporidae > Coelogynopora > Coelogynopora nodosa. The sequence continues at coordinate 17,408 of JAUZND010000899.1, read as the reverse complement.
AAAGTAGATTGGGGTTTAAATGACACTTACTCTGCTATATAGACTATATAGTATCTAGTCATAATGTAATCAGTATAATAGCTATATATGTAATATATATAGCACAGATATTCTGAAAAACTTATATTGTAAATAATGTACAATTGAAGGAGGTAAAATGTCATTTACTAAAAATCTGTAATTATTTATAATGTATAGTATTATCATCTCTAATAACACAATAATTTTAAAATTGTATTTTTAATAATATTTTTAATATATTATTGAGATTAGAACAAATCTGTTTCTTGAGATTCAATATTATTTTGTCTATAATAGTTACCTGTCTTTATCTGTACATTATGCATATCTTATACCTATAGAGGAAGCTTATTAATTTTTATCGTTTTCGTTGAAGACCTATATCTTAGAAATGAGCTGTTCTGAGTATTTTATGGATTTATTGATCAGATGATCGAATTTTGTTTGAATTTTATATTAACATATCTTAGCAATATGTACAATTAAAAATACTAAATAACTAATTCAGTTATTTTCAAATGTCTTCCTTCTTTCTGAAAGTTCATAAAAATCGAGGTAGAATAAACCTGTCAGTCGGATTCAGATAGATTTGTTCCTAAATTTTTATATAGCGAAAGGCCTATTTGAGTTCTAAATATTAAAATTTAAAAAGGTAGTATTAAAAGATCATATAATATTTTCACTTGAAAACCCTTCGTTATGAATCGTTACTATTTCTTAATTGTGCCTAGAAAATTTGAAATAATATCAGAAACTATCGATGTTTACCTTTTTTCAATTAATATATATATAAAGCTTAGGTACAGTTATTTACATAACATAATATGAATTATTTAAATAATTTGAGATAGTAATCTCCAGATTTCGGAGGGAGATATAACATTTCTATATATGTATATATATATATACTGTATTATAAAGAAGGAGTCAAAGCGAAGTCCCTTCAGCTGAATTTTTTTTTTGTATTATTGGGGAAAGGGGGGGGGTGGGGGGGGAATACTAAAGAAGCTTTCGCCAGCAATCCGCTATACAAATAGGAGGTTCTCCTATCCCCTAAAGATGTCCACCTTTCTCTCTGCTCTTCAGTATATATGTGAAAAATAAAATAAATGATGTGTAGTTTTTAATTGCAAAATAATGGCTTCACATAACACTTCATTTCAAAAGAAAGTTATTGATAAGCATTATATTAAATAGTTGGCAAACTCGAGTTACAAGTCATTTCCGCTTGACTTACATATTGTTCCCGCATTTTGACTTTTCACTGTCTAGCTGTCTGTTGATGGGGTTATTGAGTTGTAAAGAGTTATATATCGGTTGCTATGGTGATATCGCATTGTTGTCAAATCCGGGGTCCTTGTGCACTTTTATATCAAATGTGTTTATTATTAATTAATATCAACACATCGAGATGGAAAATTCTTTATATTTTGTTGAGTTTTTTTCTCTCTATTCTACCCAATAGGTATAACTCGCAAAAAAACTTAGTTTGTTTCAAATAGTTTTCTGGCATGATTTTATAATATAAAATATTAGTATCCATTAATTGGATTTTGTTTACACTTTTTTTTTAGCTTTTATTAAAAGTATTGGTTGTTCCATTCCTTTAATACTTCCTGAACAAAATATTAAGAAAAAAACATCCTCCGTCTGTTTTTTAATAATCAAATATTATATGATAAAATCACAGGCAAACCATGCATCGTGAAAATAATCAATATCGAAGTAAAATGGATTACTTCTTATTTTCAGTTGACTAATTTTATAAATAATAGTGTTGTGTACTTTTAGTAGTTCAATAATAAATCCGCGCTCAATTGTAACCGAAATAAAGTTTACAATGTCAGTCTGACACGTTCAAGAAAAACCTGTATTATACATGAGATGCGACAACTCATCATTTCCTTTGTCCTTTTGATCGTAAAAGATAAATTCATTTCGTTACTTTGAGTTTAATTATCATAACGATTAATCGGCAGAATTCATCTCCAAATATACAGAATACTGTACAAACTTTCCTAATATGATTTTATCTATTTTTAAAGCTTTGGTACTATTAAATCTGGAACAGCATCGCCTTCCAGTTTTGTAGTCGAGTCTGATTCCATGATTCTGGAAGTGGGTACTACTATCACATCACGCATCACACAAACGTATCGTTGACATTTTCTCTGACTTATACATAATAAACAACCGTTTCCGTGTACCAATCCTGCACACGGTATCTCAGTGATCCACAGCAGGACTATTACCTATAAAATGCACACTACATACAGTTAGTTGTAAACAGAGAGAGTATATTACACCCAGTTCTGCACAGTACAATAATAACATTATATAATATACAAGGAGGCCGGCCTGAGAACATTGGCGCACTTTCCGTATTATCGACAGTCGTGGTGATTTTGCGTCGTTCAAGATTATTCTGGGCCCCTCCGTTTTCACACCACCTCTCGTTAAAGCAGAGAAGGAGGCGGATTTGAAGGAGAGAGACAGAGAGAAAAAGAGAGAGTTACAGTTTACATTTGAGACGTTTGGTTCTATACGCTACATCAGACGACAAGACAGCATGGCAAATACACAGGCGTCCATGAACCGCACTTTGTCACCTACCCAATTCTCCACCTCGGGTAGCAGCACAACAGTTACCACCACCACAATTCGCTGGCAGCATCCCGTCAGTAGAAGTCACTTCGGATCACAGTCTAGTCTAGCCGGTTCGCCCTTCCTTGTCCAACGACGACAAAGTCGAGTGGAGGAGGAGCGGCAGCAGGGGGAACAGCAGTGGAGGTCGGTATCAGTGGGAGCTGTTGGAGTTGAGAGAGAGCAGCTGCTGCCACCCGTGAAGGATTGTCATCAGCGTCGACAGTGCAGAGGCCAGAAGCAGGGCGAGTCGCTACTCTCCAAAGCCTCCCAGACGACGCAAACTAAAACAAGTAAAAGTGAGCCTCCGCCTTTGGAAGTGGACAGATTTGGTGTCAACAAAGCGGGCATGTGTAAGTCAGTCCCTCATCACCCTTGTTGGTTGTTTATCCGTGTGCGGTACACACATATGTTTGTGGTGTTAACAGGTACCTGCTGCTGGCTGTTGTATATACGATTCAGACGAAAGTCGGTGTTGAAGCCTGCGTCAGAATTGATGGCCGATATTTCGGTTGTATTTTATTTATCATGAGGTCAGTCGAATATGACGCTTCTTTTCTGTCCTAGGGGATATTTGTGTATACTATAGGCAGGATTTCCAGAGAGTGTGTCTGCTGGATTTACAATATGTGAGGGGCTGACCAACTGTTAGTAGTTTTGATTATAAAGGTCGTATATTGATAATATTAAGTGTGAAGAAATATGTAAACTAATCCTTTACAGCAGCAATATGTTTCTGTGCCTTTCCGTTTTTTATTGACGATGAAGACTTATCTACTGTGCGGAATTTTACCATTCATAATTATAACAAGTTAAGTGTTTTTAAATTTCCCATATTTCGTGATGTTTAGGTTTACTAATTGGTGGGCATTGCTACGTAGCGATGGGGGTTAACAGCCACTTACAATTACATTGATGGTGGTAATTTTACAAATTACAAATAATGGTGGTACTTTTATATTGGCATTTATCTACACACCTTATTTATTTAAAAATTGACATTTACAAAAATTTCATTGATGCCTATCAATGTGACATCAGCATTTTCCTATTTTTATAATCAATCAATATTTCTTTGAAAAATTATGATGTTATTAAATATTTAGGCTGCATTTTTGTCTCAGTTTTATCGAAAGTCATGACACAGTATACTATATGTTCTTTTATTGAAAGTGTTTCAGTAAAATGTTATATTAAACAAACAAATGAAACATTTGCTTAATAATTGTATTTTGGAAATGTTTGTATCGTATTGAATGTCCAATTTTGTCATGATTGAGCGAAAATTAAACAATACCATAGATATATATAATCGAAATAATCGATACAAGTTCAATTACACCTCACGCCTACACTTACTTGTTTATTATATAGTTATGACTTCAAGCATCATTCCTATTTTATTGACCTGCGTTACTTTTTAGTTTCGTATAATTAGAGCTCTAGCGATTATCTCTCGTGCCAATTTTATTTTATAAATACTTCATATAATTGAACAGAATATATATAATATTATATAGGTATACATTTGGCAATCTCCGCATCTTCAAGATTAAAAGGTCAAGCGCAGGCGAGATAGAATGAGTTTTTGTCTTTCTAAATACCATCTGCTTTATTGTTAAATGTTTAACAATAATAATTAATACTCCTGAGCTAAAATCTATTAAGCTAAAAACCTTAAGTTGTTATGATCTAAAGGTTTCTTCTATGTGTATCGACTAGCTGGTCGATATATTATATATATAATTATTATCTACATCTTGCAATATTCCGTGTATTGCTGGAGCTGTGTTTTACAACTGCTGTGTTTTCCGATGAAAGAACCCTCTTGATATTTCGTCTTAACTATAATACACACTTTATGAAGAGGTTGGGGCATTGTCGATATTTTCACAATTGTACTTTAAGTCGGCATTGTACTTTAATTGATTTTTTATAATAGTAGAGTTTCTACCTCTTAATTTTGCACATTGCAAAAGATGTATTCATTATACAAAAAAATTGATTGGTTACATTATAGGTTAGGTTAGGTTACAAAGTTAATTAGAAAAAAGGTTTTTTACAACATGATGTATTAGAATATTTGTTAGCAGTATAATTTTGATGTGTGCATATTTAATTTTATTATTTATATGATTTATCGTATCCCTCTGGATTCATCCATTTCTATGACAAAGATATATGTATATACATATCGAAAATCGTAACACTAATTATACTTTAAAACCAATCCGAGCCATCACTATCGAATATCCTCTTTGTTTTGTATTCTAAATTTATGTAATTTTTCATTTACATAACAATGTGTGATATTATAGACTTTTTTAGACCATGTAGCCTACAGTTGGCCCAATTTTTATGATATTACCCAATTATATTTGCAATCATTTTGTTAGCATACATTTAACTTTAATTTGTTAATAAACCATTAGCATATCCAGACATTTTAATATTAATTAAAAGAAATGATTGTCAAACTACTGATTAGTATCAAACTATTAGCATGTCAAGATATTTTCTTATAAAAGCTGTTAGACTGCAGGCAAACTTTTGGAACATCAAATACGATAGTTATCAAACTGTTTAGCTGATTATTAAGTCATTAGTATCTTAATCTATTTGGTTGTCGAACAATTTAGTTCAATTGTAAAACGAGTGTAAACGAGATTCTTACAATGTAGAGAGCTAAAACAGTGAATCGTCAAATTATAAGCTGCCAAAAACCCTGTGCAAATGACCTGAAAATGTGTTGATTTCGCAAAACACTCTTATGGTTTTTTGGAGACGTAATCTCAAAATTCATTCACTATAGTCGAGTTGATTTCGAGCTATGTGCACAACGGTTTGGCTTATTTGGCGAGGAGAACGCGACCTAGCATAACATTGCAAACTATTGCTACTATAGCTCGTTATAGTCAAAATCGATTCAATTCTGATCCTTTGATCCTTGAGCTACACTTTAATACTTTTATCCGGTGCTATAAAAATAATAGATATCAGAGGATGCAGAAAAAAAATTAGACACATGCGGGCACATCAAAGGTGAATGAATTAATAAAAATTAACAGAATTAAAATGTCAAAAATTTCACTTTTTATATTACAATAAATATTTCGTTTTGGGAGAAGCAGTTCTTAACAGGAAAAAGTTAGGTTTTTTAACCTCGCCAAGTGTGTCAACTATAAAATTCTCCAATTAGATAACGTAAAAAAGGTATTTTCAAAATCGATATTTTGGTACCTCCGAAAAAATCAATCTCCACAATTAACCCCCCGCTCCGCCCCCCCTCCTTGCGGCACGCACAGCCAACGGTCGGCAGCGATTGCTCTCCCCTCAACAGAGGGCAGTTCCCGTCAATACGGGGCCCCCTCCTTCCGCCTATCAGACCGCTCGAGATCTCCTTCTCACCTCCCGAAATAGTCACCATCAACAGGCACAGCAGCTACAGCCAATAACAGTCTCTGCCAATAACGGCGCTCTATCGCCGGCTGTTCCGGGCGCTGACGACATTCCCCAGCTTCTGATTGGTCCAGATCTGTTGACAGATCGATCGGCCAATCAGATTCGAAGTGGTGGTGGAGGACTCAGCGGTACGACAAGCTAGGCTGACTGACGGACTGTTGCAACATGCACAGTTTGTAGATGTGATCACTCTCTGTAGCTAACCAACCCCCTGCACAAGTTAACGATGTCTTTTTTGTGGATAAGTTTTTTTTGTCTCTTTCTGTTTGTGTTGTCTGCTTTAGATGTTGGCGCTGCTTAGTGTTTTGAAGTGTATATAACTTATTATTTCTGTTACTTATAAATACTTAAATGTATTCTCTGATTGTGGTTAAATCGATATTTTGAAATGCAACAACTACTGAATATTGATTTAGACTAATATTGATTTACCCAATTCGAAAAAAATGTTATATGCCGCTGCATATTCTAATATTTCACTAGAAGAGAATAAATGTTTTCAAACAATATATCGACTGCTCGCGATGACAGAACATTTGTGAGCACACTGTCTTCCGTCAGTTTCAGGGGCACAATTTTCAGTCTCCAAGTTGATGTTGGGAGAAGTTGTGTTCTGGAAAACATTGATAATTCAGGGAACTTATTTTTTTCAGGGAGCAATTAACACTGATATAGTTATGTTGAATCCCTTCTTTATTTAGAATTTAAAATCTCATCTCTGAAAATTTATTCGTAATAATCTTTGTAAGCGAAGAACGCATTGTGTCAGTGGCCGATATCCGTGGGGGGGTCTAAATTAATCCTCTAAAAGGTTTCCTTTTCTATACAGTAGTAAATTTAGTTTGTCTGAAATGGTTTTCTGCATCTGAAATAAATTCTTATCTAATAATGATTCTTAACTTAAAAACTAATTTATTTCTAATTCGAGTTTCTTTTTATTTATTTGTGTTGTTATTCGGTATTTTTCTCTTCATTTTGTTATTTCATTAGTTTGTTGTTCTTCATTTTATTAAAAGCGTAAATTATGTCACTGGAATAGGGTCGTTAGTGTTTCTCCTCATGTTGATTTGTTATTTGCTAAATCCTTTGCATCAGCTATTTTATTATTCTTGCCCCGTTTTTATGTCTGTTTTAGTTTGATTGTGTGTTTTAACTTCTTATTTTGTCTAATTTCCGCTATATCGCCCAATAAAGGCGCACTGATTGTAAATTATTAATCGAGTAAGGCTTTCCCTATTGTTTAAGAATTGACGGATATTTCTCGTTGTATCATAAAATGTGCCCGTCTATAAAACAGGTTGCTATATTGTTACGGACTGTACATGGGCGACTATATATACTTACACATCGAGAAACCGCGTTGGATTAAGACAAAATAAATGCAGCCAACAATGTTTTTGACTGAATTGAATAACAACAACTAATAAACAATTATAAGTTATATTTAGACGGAATTCAGGTTGTTGTTTTTTAATTGGATTTTCGGTTTTAACTCAATGTAAATTATTTCGGGCGTTTTGCATCTTAGTAACCGTCAACGTTACTTTGAAACAAAATGATATCAAGACTTGAAAGAGTATTTTGAGCACGATTTTCACTGTCTTCAATTGACAGAACGTTTTACAAAGTATAATATATATATGATTCCAATTAAAAAGTAAAAAGCAATTATATCAATCAACCGAAAGTTCCTCTTCACTTAAAAAAATAAGTGTTTTTGTTTCTTTCTCAACCAATATTGAATTAAGAGGTACACTGCGTAAGATATTTTTGTGTAGTTTTAAAAAAGTTTTGAAAAACGATAATTTGATTCGATTTTGAAGCCCGAACTTGTTTTTGCCTCACCTTTTTTGTTCGCTAAATACATTATAGTAAACTAATGCATCGATTTGTTTGTGGGTCAAGGACGTTCGTAAATTTTCATTAAATTTCATCACGGGTTGTCTGTATTTTAGGAATATAAAACGTTGACTTTTGTTTTACCGTATAGTTACTGGCAATTTGTTTTTTTACTAACGTTTTCAAATTGTTAATTTTGTAGAAAAGAACAGAATTTTTTTGTTGAATTCGATATATTTGAATTTTATTTAGTTTATGTAAATTTCTTCCGAAATATAATTAAATAAACTCAACTGAATTGAAATTATTATTTATGTTTATATTTAATATATAATAATAATTTGTTTTTATTTTATTTATTCACTAGATTTTTTTATCTCAGTTTGTTTTGTAAATATATTATTCGTTTCAATGAGTATCACTAAATATGTGTTTGTGTTTATTATCGCATATTACGTAGTTGTTATATGAATGTATGTCTAATGATATATACGATATAATCAAATTTAAAACATAATATAAATGTTTATATTAAAATTATGTAATATAAAAAGATAATATTATTTCATAAATTTCATGAACCAATAAGAAATTAGGGGTAAAAGATGATAATAGTAAAAATATAATTAAATAAATTTATTTATTGTACTTTATTATCCTATTCAAGTCAAACTGTTTATTATTACAGCAACCAAATTCAAGCATGATTTAAAATCATTTATTATAATAATAAGCCTTCATTCAATATTGTTTACTTTTGTTTTTCAAAATTAATTGTGGGAAGAACGCTATATGGTTGAACAATTGAAACCAATTTCAATATCCTAGTATATTGTGATCATAGATAATTGACCGGTTTGGTGCAAAAAGGATAGCCTATAGGTCACTTAATAGCGTAAATTTGGACTGTGAAAATAAACAAGTAGACAAAAAACACTACACAGAAAAAGTTTATGAAGATCTAAAGAAATATCGTAACTTAAATAATAGGTCCTATTACTTTAGACAAATTAGTTCGCAAAATGTTGAATTGCCAACATTTGAAAAAAGTGACATGCACCCTTTTTGTTCCAAACCCTTTAATATGCATGTAAAGAGTTGGTTATAAAATATAGCTTTTTTAACAATTCTTAACCATTGACCAATCACAAATAAGTAAAAAGTTTCTAAATCGACAATTCAGATCAAAATATACTTTTCAACCTATGCTAAATACGTTTTGAAAGTGTTGTACCATGTGCCCAAGTAACTGAATCATATTAGTGAGATAAAGTCTGCATTAACTCGATTTAATGAAATCAATATAATATGTAGTGACAGTATTTTACAAAGGCTAAATGTGAATTCTGTCAGAAGCGCCGAATTTTGGCTATTTGACAATAGTTAATTCTGTTGAACATGTTTTAACTTAAAAGCAGTTATAAATACTTTTCGATAATTACTTGTACGTATGAATGATTATGTTTTTTAGAATTCAAAATTTGTTTCCAATTTTTTTTTAATTTAACAAAAAACAATGACAATCTAGCTTCGTCAGCCCAGTTCTATAAATAGCTCTCCATTTATAATCTCGGTCTACTGGGGCGGACAGTACACAGGGAGGTTCTTGGCGTGTCTAGGACCTCAGTCAATTAAAAATAATTGTCGGAAACAAATGTACAAGAGTATAAGAAAACTGGTTTCTACTACGCTAATATTGACCTATGTCTGAGATCGCTTCTTTACACGCGACACATATGAATTGAATAACTCATGGTAGCTTCTTCTACTCCTGTTACACCATGTCCACATTGAAGACGGATCCTCTCAGCCCTACATGAGCCTGCGCAACCACCACACCGCCTCCTCCCAGCACGGTGGACCAGCCGGCGGTGGTGGTGGGGTGGGACACCGGGTCCAGATGGGGGTGATGTTGGGCGGCGGTCTGATGGATCCCGCGTCTGGAGGGGGCGGTTCAGTGGGGGGCTCCTCCTCGCTCCAGCGCTACCAGTACCAGAACGGTGGGGCTTCGACTGCCGCCGGTCTCTACGAGGAGGCGAGCAACTATCAGCAGCAGCAGCAGCAACTGCGGCACAATGTGGTGCTTGGACACCCGTCCACGTCGTCCACGATAAGTTCTGGTGAGTGAGGTCAAGGTCAGACTGAAGTTACAGTCTCAAAGTAAGGGACTGTATGGGCACTTATGTGTTCTTCTGTAGTGCGAGGTAATATAACATTAATATATCTCAATTTGTGTGGAGTACAATCGATTATCGAATTTATCGATTTTTTTTAAATTTCATAGTATCATTTTTTAGAGATATTGGTTTTATCAATTATCTATAAAATAAATCTATGAAGACTAATTAATTATTGTACATAATTTTGATAAGTTAACTCGAAACCTTAATTCGGGGTTTAATTCGTCACAAGCGTGACTGGGTATTTTCCGTATATAGAATGAAACCAAATTCAACATTAAAGACTTCTTGCACACCGCACGCGACGCGACGCGACACGGTGGAGCTTTTCATGACGAAGAATTTGTTTCAGTTCTCTCTAATTTCAAGGTTATATAATATCATAATTTAATATTTCTACATAATTTATGGCCTATTTGCATTGAAATGTGTATTTTGTCGCACGGCGTTGCATAAATTGTTGGATAATTTCAGCTTCAGTTTAGTTGCGTCGCGTTTGGTGTGCATAGGTCTTAATTTATCCGTATCAAATGTAAAGAGATTGAACAACAACAGGTTGATATAATTCGATCCAGACAACTGCACCTATCGACATGCAATTATTATCCCAGACACGTCATTGTTTATAATTTTTTCCTTGATTAGCTGCTTCTCCCTCTATTCACAAAACCACTTTTCAAATGGAAATAGCTGCAACATTTGAGCCCCGTTTCTATATAATATAGTCTCACATATTCGTGCCCAGAATGACAAGAGGCGGAGTGGGGAATTATGTCAAAATTTAGGACACACTGAAAACCCAACGTATTTTGATCGAAATATAAAAAGTTTGTAGTTTTTCATAAAGAGGCACAAATAATCATATTAATTAATCTGGCTTGCATACACTACTCATAGCGCGTGATATAAGAAAAAATCATAACAATAATTTGACTGCGTTATCCCTTCTTGATCCAGAAGTACACATTTCTGTGTGACACCAATCCAGGCTGTTTGTGTCTGGTTTTAGACCAACCCAATTTGTTATTGTCACCATTAATTGGCAGGAGAGAGTGTGGTGAAAGGGGCAGCCGCGCAACACCATTAGCGCAATAAAATCAACCATTTTCACACACGGAGTCGACGTTCAGCTCATGCTGCCATTAAATCTAGACGATTACTCTATAAGATTGCTGCGGTGCCTTTTTGGTCCACATATTTTCGTTTTCATAAGTCTTCAATTTATTGTTCCAGCTGTACTATTGATTTCAATCATATTATTACTGGCTAATTTAACAACCTCCTTATAATATAGCGTTGTGGTAATTCGGCGTGTTTGCCGCGTATATTGCTCCGCTTGCGCAGTCTTAACTTTCTTGCCTGGCAGAGTTTTCACTTTCAATAAAAAGAAAGAATTTGGTTTCAATAATTAACTATTCTAATAATGGACTGATGTTGAACTTTCCACATCTTTAATTGAATGCGACCGTGGAGTATACCGGTTGTAGGATCATTAATCCTAATGCTTCTTCAATTAAATAGATAATATACTTACATGGATAATATTTCATTTAAACTATAATAGTCGAATTTGTAGGTATAGTCTTCAATCCAAGATGGATTTAGCTCTTTCGGCAAAGCATCTAATATTATAACCTGTACTCATATAAGTATTTTATATAGATAGCTTAGTAAACGAAATATTCATTATCAATGTACAGTATTTATTGATTAAAACATGACTTGTAATTAATTTAGGAAATTTCCTATTTAGATTTAAAAAATTAATGTTTAATGTTATATTTATTTACGTTTTATTATATTTTATTATTGAGAAAAACAGAAACTAAGTAAGACCAATTTCATTTGAACGATGGTTTATGTCTGCATCATTAGTGTAATCATTTTGCATTTTAATTTGTCCAATTTTAGAAGTTTGATAATTTAACTGATTTAACTGATAATCACTGTGAATTTAATAACCTTTATTTTGTTTTAATTTGCCAACCACTACAAACAAATAAGAAGGACGATTAACAGACAGACAACTTTTTCTAAATATAATATAATAAGTTCAACTTGATTGGCCGGCCCACAATCCTGTGTGGTTGATGAAAGATATCTCTTCTGAAGATGAATGATAAGTTTATATCAACCATTTATTTTTTCGTATTTCATTTTGCGCATGATTGAAGTGCTGAAATGTTTGTCTAATTCAATTTTGCAAGCAGCTTAAACATAATCTAAATCAATATCAAGCTCAATTATGATCGAAACTACAAAATTCCTGACCTGCAGTATTATAATCTGCCAATGTGATTTATCACATACATTGTATAGCAAGTAATGCGAAAAGCAGCCATGTACAAAATATTTCTGCTGCAATTACTTCAAAAATAGTTGTATTATATATATATATTCACTTTATTGGTTTTGTTTATCGATTAAATCCCACATTATAGATCTATTTCTTGGCATTGAATTACCCTTGAATATTGATATAGTCTGCCATGTACCAGTTTTACACTCTTTCGTCGTTTATTTATCATTCACGTTGAGTTTATCCTCTTTTTCAGATGGCGTGATTTGTGTAGTTTACAGACAAATATAGACTTTTATAGGATGTGTTGACATTATACGGCGAAGTTACGCCCGAAACATTACTTCAAATAGATTAATTATTTCAAAGAGTTATTCATCTCTTCGTCCGTCTTCGTAATTATGTTTTTAACTCTATCGGTATTTATCCTACAATACAGTTTCAGAGAAATAATTATAAAAGTGATAATAATCAATATTTCAAATATAATTTTTATCGATTATTATAATGTCAATCAGTTTTAATTATTATCTAATAGTATCTTAGTTATGAGTATGGCGGCAATATAAGATAGTTTGCAGAAGCCATTGTGTTCCCATCAACAATACAATTTCTTGTTGTCTAAGTCTAATCAATAACTAAGTATTCCTAGTTGCTGCTTGAAATACATTGCTGGCATATTTATTGTCCTGTGTTCCTCCTAGCAACGGTGGCGTCCATGTTGGTATTTATATTCATTGGTGACAATTTATCAACAAAAAAGCAATATTTTAGATTAGACACAGCTCAGTTAAATTGCGTATTATGTAGAATATAAAATATGTTACGTCTGGAGGGAACATGGTTTTATCCTGTAGCTTTTCAAATAGTTTCAAAGTTATTTATAAATTATTAATGACATAATGGTGTCTTTAATTGTCTTTTTATTGTTATTATCTAAATCAGGAATAGCATTAACTGTTATTTCAGTCTGTTATTTCTACCTCTGTCTCCTTTGTGAATTGATATATTTCTCTATAGTTATCGTATATAGTTTTATCCAATAGTGTCTACGTCTAAAATGAATGTCCACCGCTAATTTTATGAAGGTTTGTTCTGAATTAAAATGTTTATTAAAAAAAATTATTATAGGATGACAGATTTTTGTAATAACTTGTAGACGCTGTCTCTAAATGATTCTATATTAGCATTATAGATTTAATTAGCTAAATAGATTTGTTTTATCTACTAATGGAGGTCTATGTGAATTTTTTAGCAGACATACAATACCTGACAAACCCTCGATGCCTTTAATAAATTATTAATGATATTAAATTAAATTTATTTTTTATATACGCAAATCACCGCAAATCTTAATTTACTTGGATACCACACCATAAACAAACACAATTGTTTTGCTTTAAATGTATTATTTTATCCAAAAAAAGATACCCTATAGCTGTGAGCTGTTCAATTCACAGTTCAGTTTATCCTGTCTTCAATCTCTAGTCATAACAATTCACAGGTGATTTTCCAAAGGGCGTAAGTGACAAAAAGGGTGCAAATGATTATATCTTCATTTCCTGTTGGAGTATCAAAATATCATAATATAAAGGTTTTTCTCTTACATGTTAATAGACTTATTCAAAACTTAACTACAAAATGTTATCAATTTCATTGGTATGTAATCAATAAATATTGTTCAATTATTGTGAACCTTGGTCCTCATGAAGGTCTAAGATTTTTCACTTAAATGGGCGAATTAATATAATTTTCCGATGTGTTATTTTTATGCGCTTAAATTGATGCCCGATTGTCAAAACGTATATGTTTCCACTATTTTTAGTGCCTTTGTCTTTGAAATTGAATTGTCTTTTATCAATAAATGTAATCTTGGTGAATAAATAGCTAGCTGACTTCAAAACGGTTTCTCTCGGTTCAACAAATAAATGTGTTCTTCTAAAATGATATTATATTTTCGGGAATAAATTATTGACGTCAACTGTTGTATCCTGCACACATTATCGCCTTATATACAATAGTTACCATCACAAAGCTGAATAAGTGCATCGTATGACGTCACTACTAGGCGAAATTGTGAGTTTATTGCCTGATAAACTTGGACGATTGTAGTGATATCCATGGGCTCTATAGACTATAAGGTAAACATTCTTTATCCCGATAGCAGCAATATGACAGTCATGTTAACTTTGTGGTAAAGGAAGCTGACTCCACTCAACAAAAAGTGGCTTATACTTCTATCTTGTGGTACAATATCGCTACTTTATTAGTTATTATACTCTCAAATTTTCGGCTGAATTTTAATTTGCAATTGGATGAACTGATGAACTGATTATATCCATCATTTAATATCGCTAAATTAACGGGTATTTAAATAACAGCTGTTATCGGTAAATTACAGGCCATTTTTATGATTTTATCATTTAACAAAAGTTGGAGTCCAATTTAAAAATCGATAACCGAGTTATACACCATCATTATAGTTATCGATCTACACAGGAACTAAGTATCATGTTTTTGTGCATTCTCTGATTTTGGTCCTATGTACAGATTACCTTACAGAGAGACACGCGTTCTGGCTGTATTATTAATTATAGATAAACGTGTAACATACGATAAATACAGAATAGATAATATTGCGTTGCAATTGATACCTCAAGATTGTATTTCTCACTCTCACTCACTCACTCACTCACTCTCTAGGCGGCGTCTTCATTCAACCGGACACAAAGTTGGCCGAGCTGGAACGCTCCCTCCAGGAGGCCTCCAATCGGATCAGTCTCAACCAGACGAGCAATCTGGGCCGACAACAGCATCTCCACCAATCATCTGGAGAGGTAGGAGGAGGAGGAGCCGCGGGTGGAGGGAACAATGGAGGTGTCTATCTGGGTCGATCAGCCTCACTGTTGACCAATCAACATCACCGGGTGAGTCATGAGCGCAGGACTGAGTTGCGTGGAGGGTGCTGATTGGTGCAAATCAATTTGAAATTAAATCGCATGAATTAGCAGGTGTTTTAATCTAGAAAATGTATTTGTCGCGAGTTTATTGAAAACGGAAAATGGTGCAGGTGAGACAGCCACTGTTAAAAAACAAATTGCATTATTTATTTTTGAACTATTATGAAAATTATTGTAAATATATAATTATTTGAAAAGAGATATAACAGACCTTATTTATAGCTGTTTAATTAAATGAGTACAGTATATAGGTATCTGACTTATTGTTGTAAAGTTTAAATTAATTTAAAATAGCGATACTCTATTACAGGTTTCCATTTATCATATATATATTTACGCTTGACCTGAAATATTCTCTAAACCTATAAAATGGCTCAATATTCGAAAACCAATTTGAAAATTATCGATCATTGATTTGAAAGATATTATCACATTTTGTAATTGCGTTTCAAGTAATTTAAGAAGCTATTATTTTTTAAGTAATATGGTAAGTCATGAGAAATTAAAAAAAGATTTTTACATGTAATCATTAATTATAGACTCGAGAATTAAAAAAAATTACTTTGAAATGTTAAAATAATGGATTGTTAAAATTGTCGTTTGGCAAAGTGTCAAAATGAATAACTGCCCTGGAAGCAATATCTCCCTTACTATTTGCTGGCTGGATTTATATTTTGACTCTACAGATAACCACATTTAGTCAACTCAATTTGTCGAAGAATATGTGTGTCTATCTATCTCGATGCATGAAGGAAATGATGAAATATATGTTTTATTGAATTTGACGTTTGTACTTCTTCGTAAGAGAACACCGAAATGTAATTATATCCCAGACACGAGGCAAACAGTTAAAAACGACTGGATATTGTCCGTCATTTTCATTAAAAAATCGATAGATTTATACTAAATAACTTTGTTTGTATATTATTATAATATGTTAAGTAAATATTTTTAAAAAAAGAATAATGAGTATTAAGCATTAGTTTAATCTTTCTAGTCATTAAAATCTGATGTTTTCGTGAAAGAATGATGTTGATTTCAGGTTTTGTACACTTGTTAATACTCCATGGAGTTACGTATGGAAAATCCCAATAAGTGGGGAAACTGTTTGGAAAAGTTTTTAATGTTCTCATTTATAATTCACAAATTTTATATTTTCAGAACACAATCAAACCATGTAATACTAGCTATACATATGTAAAAAGTTACGAACTGCTTATATACTCTTTACGACACACTATACTGAAATCTCTTGTTATGAATTTATATATATATATATATATACAATGTATAATGCGCTTTGTATATGATTTGCTGGTTTTGTGCGTTTAAAACTTTGTTTTAAGTATAAAATTGATACTTTGTTTCTTGGCTAAGAATAGATAGCGTTATTAATAGCTTTGATAAAATATATGTTTACTCGACCGAATTTATTAAACATATTTATATTACAACAAGGTATTAAAAAAGTGCGGCCTTAATTCTGGTGAAAGAAAGTGCACAAACTCTGCGATTTATGGACTCAATCAATCTCTTAATGTTTTGAACTGTAACGACCACCAATCAGAATGAAGCAATACCACTTCATTGGCATATTATGACAACCATATATATAGATTTTTAGTATATAATACTTATACCTAGATAATATACAATATGTGCCTCGCAGCGGTTGTGAAAAAGGTGAGTTATACTCTGCTTTGCGAGGCAATTTTTTTTGCAGTTGTGTTCAGCCTAAATAGGCATTCTTCAAAGCTATTTTTAACAATGAAAAGTTTATCAGATGAAATATTATTTTGCACCATTCAAATCGTGAAAAAACTTATTTTATTAAGAGAAAATGCAAAACATTAAGTTTCAACATAATTAGCCTATTTAAGATGCGCATAACTGCCAAAATATTTCTCTATCTTCGAGGTATCTTCTTCATATTAGAGGTAGCCAACGTATCCGGAAAATATAATATTAAAAAGACACAAAACAAAAACTTCTTCAGATACATTT
>JAUZND010000898.1:32574-62844 GCA_034780555.1 Coelogynopora nodosa | reverse complement strand
TGATGATCCGAGGAGGGCAGGGGTCAAGGGTGCATGTTTTCGGTTTTGTGACGGCCAGTAATTTAGACGCTACATCATAAGAAAACGAAGAGATTTGAAGAGCGGCTGCATGTCGAAGAAATAACTCTCCGTCACGACTGCACGCTAACACACAACCACACAACAACACACATACACATGCTGAAATTTCATCACAATTCCATCAAAATTCCATCACAATTATCAAAAATCATGTACCTATCCTGCGAACATCTAATGTAAAACGATAATTTTCTGTGGAGCGGTGGTTTATTCATGTTGAAATGCCAGGTCCAGTAGCAAAGTACAATGCTTACATAAGGGTGTGGACATCTTTAACCAGTCTTAAAATTTATACAAAAAAAGGATTCGGTCCAAAAAGTGATGGTGGCCCATTTTTACATTCATCATAAATGCATCAGCAATCAATACATGAAGACGGTAATGTCTCCGTATGATGAGGGCCAATATATCTACTCTCATTCCTTCGATCTGCCGCCTCTCATCTGATCAGAACTAACGGGACCGCTCACAGAAGAGGCCTACTGTCAATCATTAGATCAGCACATTAGTCATTGCATTCCAATGTGTTGAATGGTGTGTCCAATTTGTCGAAAGCGCACAAAAATTTTCTATAAAAAATGTGATGGGGCACTACATGTTGCTTGTTTCAAGTTGTATCATGTCAATGCTCCAAGACAATATACAACCAATGAACATTTTTCATGTCGTACATGTATATATTATATATATTATGTAGTTTATCTTCTGATTGCCATATTTCTATATATAAATAAAAAAACTAAAAAAATTAAGGGTTGACTAATTGTACACAGTAGTGCCCAGACGCAGGAAATCCTGCGTGGCTGTGTTCTAAATGAATAAATATATCATTCTAAAAATGATGTCATGAAATTTAAAGGTACATGAGATCATAGAAACAATATATACATATATATTCGACCAAGTAAATAAATGTTGGCGTTAATATAATGGGAAAATTACAACAGTTTACCTAATAGCTTACTAGAAATTATATTACCATGTGATTGATCATTCAAATATGAAAACTATTGACTGTGCAGCAATTACACTGTAATGAAATATTTGGTGATATGAGTTGGAAACATATTTAAACAGTTATTGAAATATTGCACTATGGATTGGAAGCATTTAAAAGTTTTTTTCTGTTTTTTTGCATTATTACTTAATTAAATAAATAGTTTTACACATCTATTTTGAATATAAGTACACATTGTATTAAATTTCTAATAGATTATGACAAATAATGATGACTAAATCTATAATTACAAATAAGTATAAATGGAACTGTCAATAGTCCCGACTATTTAATTGAAGAGTGAGCACCGCACTGTCAAAAATGTCCACTCTTGATTTATTGCCAGAGCGAATGCAATGTCAATATTCCTGACCTTGAAAAAATAATAACAGGCACACTTTCAGCACTATTATTTTTTAGAATTTTGCATTATATTTTTATTATATATTTATATTGCTAGTCTATACTGTATGTATGTAGTTATAACTATTACATATACTAATATTATTTTATATTTTGGTGGTTCCACTGTTTACCATTTTACAGCGGATATTATTTCCACAATCAAATATCATGCTAAACAGGCTTAGTTGTTTCCACTAATTAAAATAACTTCTGTTGAATTTAGTTTTATCTGAAGGGATTAAGATATCAATTTTTTCAATAGTCTTGTTACAATAAAAATTTAACATCTTAATTATAACTTATATAATTAAATAAAACATTTTTATATTGATTAATATTTTTACATAGAATTATAGTAATGATGCTATAAAGTTGGGTGCCGAAATTCTTCTGAAATTTAGAACAATAAAATAAAGTACTATATTTTGGAGCTTGACTATGTAGTTCTATAATCGTCTACGACTATAATGATGTAATGATGTACAATGCTTTATATTTTTATTTCTAAATTTCAGTAGCATTTCGGTTCCTAACATTATATCTTCATTACATTAATTATTTTATTAATTTTATTTCTTCAAATAAATGCTATTTTAGGATAAAACAGAACTAATATATATATTTATTTGAAATTCACACATACTGTTTAATGTTCTATTTAGATAAATCTTGGAAACGTCTAACAATTTGCTGGCTCGCGCCCTTACCAGTTCAAATGTCTTCGTGGTATTATCAGGGCTGTTTAACACGCCAGGATGCGGAGGCAGCATTGTCACGTCTCGCACGAGAAGGCGCCTTTCTTGTTCGTGATTCAGAAAGCATTCCAAGTGCATACTCTCTATGTCTCTGGTCATCAGGAAAACTTCACCAGTATCGCATTATTAGAGATCGTGAGGAACAGTTCTACATCAAAGTAGGCTTATAGTGCGCTGTTCTATCTAAAATAATATATATAATATTAAACAATTTTACATAGCAAGAAAAGTATTATCTACGTTTTGACTCATGCTATACAGGAAAACAGTGAACAGTTATAGTCTATTAAAGATTCAAAATAACACAATTACTTATTAATAAATTTAATGGAATTTGGTTAAATTATTAAAATTTTATTAAATAGAACTATTGTAAAATTAAACTTTTTTTGTATGTGTCTGCTTATATTTGTTATATATTTTGTTTAATCAAAATTAAGTCTAACGTTCAAATTTAAAGTAATTATATTAAAAATATAGACATTATTTCAACATTTGTCATGCACAAAAGTTTACAGAAATAGTATTCATAAAAAAATATGATATCAATATAATTAATACTCTTGGGGAAAAAAACGTTCACAAGCTGAAACGTTTTTTTCGTTATCAAAAAGCATACGTGCAATAAAACATATACACTATTAAAATTCATGGTTTCTGGAACGTAGACTGTGCGTGCATGCGAATGACTATACTGTTTGACAGGTATTGACACATGGTTTTTAGAACTAAGTTCTTTAGATTGAGATAGTTGCTGCAGAAATCGTATTTTGTATGCTTCTGTTGATGAATGTGACAATTCTTTCTCGGTCTTCTATACAAAAGTATATAAAGTTTATAAAAGTCTGCTTATAATGAGAGTATAGATGTAGTGTAGCCTTTTTAGAAATGTACATCCATGGTTTCTAATTTTTTTCAAGCGTTGGCTAAAGATAGCTAGAGCACTTAAGGATCTTTTTTATATTTATTACTTTACTTATTAATTAATTCTTGTAAAAAGTTATCCTTCAAAATTAAACTATTACATGTTTTTAAATTAAACTGTGTTCGCACAATATTTTGCTTATGGGGTTATTTAAGGTGATATTTACAGTGGAACTCACATAAGTTTTAATCCTATGTCAGTTCCATATCTTTGAATGTATTGTAGGGACAGACATAGCTTTATCAATGAATAATTAGAACTATTTTAGTTACATAATTTATATATACAGGGATGGCAAAAGTAACGCAACACAAAAATTTGAATAAAATGATAACAAAATTTTTAATAAAATGATAACAAATTTTTTAATAAAATGATAACAACATTTTTAATAAAATGATAACAAACATTTTAATAAAATGATAACTTACCCAACACTAGACAGGCTTTTATATTTAATTGTACAAACGTTCATCTTATTAAATTTTCGAACTGCATACCATCAGCAACAATATAATAGTGGAGACGCATTGGTCAACTTTGAATTACATTCTGAAGAAATGTAGGTGTAATCTGCTTGCATTGGCTAATTATTCATTGTTTCAGCTCTTCAAATGCTCGTGGCCGAGTATTGTACACAGTCGACTTTAAATTACCTCAAAGAAAGTAATCAAGGCGAGTAATATAGGCTGATCTTGCTGGCCATAGCACAGGTCGAAGTCTTTCAATCCAGCGATTGTGGAATTCCTTATCCAAATACTGTCTAACGATCCTAGAACAATGTGCAGGTGCCCCATCCTTACATAAACCGTACATCATTCTGATTCTGTATTAATCGTATTGAAGGAATAATATACTCTAACAACATGGACAATTATGATTCACCTGTCACAGTATCTTGAAAGAAAAATTGTCCAATTAATCTATCTCCCAATATTCTGCACCACACAATGATGCGAGGATCATACTGAACATTAACATCACTGAACCAATTATGATTTTTACTGGCGTAGTAGCGACAATTATGTCTGTTGACTAAGCCATTAACATTAAAGATAGCTTCATCTCGAAAAGCGTTATGATTGATATTCCAAGAACCATCCTCAATCCTTTCAATTGTATCAGGACAGAAATTTATACGTATAGCACCATCTTCATGATCTATTAAACCTTGTACTAGTTGACATTTGTAGGGATGGTTAAAATTCTACCAACCGATCTACGCATATTTTCATTGTGACTTTATAGGGCTTCGCTTAAAATCTGCCAATGCCATTGTGCTATTCTCTTCATCTGTTTTGTTTTGCATCCTCCACGCTACCTGTTTCCTTAAACTTTTTAAACAAACGAAACACAGTGGTTTGGTTGAGTTCCACATCTGGATGCTTCTAGTTTTAAAAATATCACAAGCTTCTCTGCAGCTAACATAATTATCCCTTACAATAAGGTCTAGCTCAATTCTATGTTATTTTGTAAGAGGCATCTTGGTGAAATAAAAAGATTAGAATACACTGCTTGAGAAAAAGTTAGATAATTTATAGAATTTACACGACCAATAGCATTCGATTATTATTTATAGAAACATCGATATATAGATAAAAACAATCTACACCTATATTTGGTAGAATCAAATAAACAGGGAGGTATAAAATAACAACTAATAAAATATTGTCGTGTTAAGTGACTTTTGCCCAACCCTGTATATATGAAGTCGTTTATCACATAGTTGTTAATGTCTTTATTGTTATATTTTAATTAATTGAATAACTATTAATATATTTGTTTCCATTTACAACAATGTGTAATTGTTTTATATACTATTATTATATATATATATGTATTGTTTTTACCTTATAATACTTTTTTATATAACTGTATATAATGAATCTGTAAAACGACTGTACAGTTAATAAATATGAATATATTAAAAACATGTAATGATCATTGGCGCGATTCAAGGGGAGAGATGTCGGTGGGTGTAGTGCATAATTATTGTGTAATGCCAAATATATTATAATGCAATGCCAGCTATGGCATCCAGTAGAATTCGAGTAGTTGAAGTCATTGATTACTATATTTGACAATTTTCACATATCACATAATTACAGATATTGATAAAAAGGCATATATTTAAGTTAACAATGCGTTTTTTAGTTCATGTTCAAATGTAGCTAGATACATCGACATAAATTCTTCAGAATAATTAATTATTTATGTTTATATAAAATACTGAAGGATATTGTAAATATTGATGTTTGGAAATGCCTATGTTTCTTCCATACTCCATTTGATGATTCTAACAATAATCTCGTAATATAAGGTGGATATGCTCCACATTAACAGATGACATTTTTATTTCAACCTAAGTAAGAAAAAGCATGACGGATACAACAATTTCTGTTCATATCTATAGGGCCCAATAAAATATATTTCTATATAAGTAACGTAGACTAATTAAGTAATAGTTGACCTGCAACATTTTATTTGAAGTTCCTATTATAATACTATATTTATGATGAATTTATTATAACATTTATTATTCAATACTAAAAAATAAAACATTCATGGCTTCATTAATGGTCTAGATGTGGAATATGATCCCAGATAATGGAAATTGTTTACTGATCCATCTAGCAAAATTCTTAAAGCTGTACAATGGCAACTAAATATCATCTGTTCCAATTCTAAAGTCATTCTGTGCAAATGTCTGAAAATTATGTAAATATGGAAGTTTTGCTGATTGTTTTGAAATACAAACAACACAATTGATTAATCCGTGGTTATTTGAAGGTTGTGGCTATAGCTCTTAGAATGCAAGAAAGTATACAACATATCAATGTTTTTTGTGCTATTGTCGTGCTGATCAACTCCATTATACTCAACGAAACTGGACACACCGGAAACATCTATAAGAGCCTGATTCCTATAATGTCAAATCACATGCTCTGGTCAGTCCACAGAAAATAATTTTCCAACCATTTCTTATCCAATTGAGACTATGAAAAGCTTTGTGAAAGCACTAGATAAAAGTGAGCCAGAATTTGCATAACTGACAAAAAAATTCCACATATCATTGAAGCAAAACTGCACGCTGTAATTTTTTATGGACCTCAGATCAGAGAGCTCATGAAATATTTGCGGTTTGATCACAAAATTGAAAGTCCTGAGCTGGATGCCTGGCTTGCTTTCAAAGCTATTGTAAAGAACTTTCTGGGCAACCATCGAAGTGAACAGTGGAACAGTTAGTAGGAGTCCTTCTCAGAAGCTTCTAAATTCTTGGTTAAATAATAACTGTAAAGTTGAATTTCCTGAGCTCTCATCTCAAGTATTTCCTAACTAACTGTGGAGACTTCAGAGAAGAAAAAGGCAAATGCTTCCATAATGACTTTCGTGTTATGGAAGAACGGCATCAAGAAAAATGCCAAAGTCAACACGGTTTCAGAATATTGTTGTTGTCTAAAAAGAGATGCTCCGAAATCTTTGCATAAACTGAAATCTTTGAAGACTCCTTTCATGTCACCATAAATGTTACAAATGCAGATAATACTAACAAGATAAACTAACCTCGCTGTTTTTAAATTTAAAATATTGTTATTCACTTTGCAATAATTGCACAATACAATTGATTTACTCAATTTCTGTTTCATCTAGTTCATGAACATTGTAATACATATACCAATACACTATTACACATATTTTTAACAACTTTTTATCTCAATAGTTTGACCAGATTGAAAAAAACAAGTAGCATATTTAAATGTTGCATATCGAAATAAGGTAAAATCAGTTGATAAATCCTTGACCTATAATAAAAAAATCAAACTAACACCTGTGTAATGGATCCATAAAAAACAATGTGCACACTATACTGTTTGAAAAAAGTAAATCAATATCTATTTATACTAAATATATAGCATTGTCTTTGATTGGAAGAGTAGCCATATTTATATTTCTAATAAATGTAGTTTTAAATATTATAATACATTAATGTCATTAAGTACAATCAATTACAATAAATATAAATAATACTCACAAAATTCACGTAACAATGTCTACAAAACACACCAGCTAGATTCACTAACTGTCTCATCACTGCCCACTCTGTTATAATATAATGATAATCAATACAGCATGCTAACTTTTAAAATTATTACGGGAATTCTATCGGTTATAGATTGTTAGTGATAAGTGACCGGAATGCCCTATATACTTTGTTATAATTTTTTTAAGTATTACAGGTTGGCATTACAAGCACAATTAAAAAAATCATATTTTGTAATGGCATAAACTACTTCTAAATAAACTATATAAACTGTATATAAACATTAAAATAAACATAACAAATTCATTACATTATGAATCATTTAGCATTACCCAACAATTATGTAATTACAAAATTTACAATGATTAAGAAATAATAAACGATATACCTTATACACTGTATGTACTATATAATATATGAATCAACATATATATAATCAATGTTACTTCTTTGTAAATTTAACAATCATCCCACGTTTAATAGGGGTGAAACATTTTGAACATAAGAAACTTAAAATTTGACTAAGTTTAAGTGTATTGATTATTATGCATATATAGTACAAATTTATTAACGGAAGTGATATATATATATAGATAGTATTATTTTTTATTAAAATGACATTTGTACGACATATGTACATAATGATATATATTTGCAATATAATATTTAACTGACTGATAAAATCTTATGCAGTTGTTGGTCGCTATCATGTTTCATTGAACGTTTATTTATTAATAATTTTTTAAAATTTGTAATAATATTTTGAGTAAATCGATGGGTTCAATTGAATTCAATAGGCTAGTCAATCGATAAGTTTGTGTCTATAGTCGAGCACACTATAAAATAAATCAATTAAAAATCCGTTTTTATCAACTTTAAAATTTATTTTTGACTCCCTATACAGTTAAATGACAATATAGTTTTCAATTTAGTAAGCTTAGCTTGAATTCCCTGACATTTGAGAGAACATGTAAGTCAGTATAAAAGTCACTTTGAATGTCTACGTACATGTCAACAACTCCAATGGTAATCACATAAGATATGACTCATTAATAATTTATGACACAAACATTTATTATTTAACAAGCTGTTTCTTATTATATTTACAATTTAGTATGTCATTGTTGTCCAGTATAGAGATTCGTTGAGTGGAACAGAAAGTGACGTTCAAATGAGATGGGATTTGCCAGATGTTCTAGTTATCTTTTTTGATAATAAATATATGCAATCTTTTTAAATAGGTAGTACCTACAATTACAACTAACTATACTATACAAAAAATCCCCCAAACAGATCGAGATATATTTTCGCTTCCTCTTTTTAGTTCAATACTGGAAGAGTAACAAATAAATTATTTACTAAGATCATTTTTGGTATAAGGTTAAACAATAAACAATAAACATTATAAATAATAATCCAATAAATACATTATATTATGAGCACACTATTCAAAATTACCAAAGTAAGCGGACTTGCTTAATACTGACATTAATGAAAACATTAAGTAGTGTGTATTTAATTATTGACTTATCATAGTTTTTCCTATGTTTTTCATACTTTCCGAGTTTTTCCTATATTTTCTTATGTTGCATTGATGTTTTTTCGTCTCGCAAAATTATAATAAATGGTCACCGGGACAGACTGATGCAAAGATTAAATGCGTCGACGTTAAATGTAGAAACGGTGACGTGAGCACTCATGGGGGCTAGTGTTGTACCTTCATGGGCTTGGTTGAGAAATTAAGCGTCCGATCACATTTGTATTATCCACTAATGATTATAATTTTTAATTGTAGAAAAACTAAACTGTATTTATTTACTTTATTTAGAACGAAAACTGCAATTTATAACAATAATTGTATAATATGTCAATTGTAACTTTGTATAACAAAACCTGTAATATTAGGTATAAGTAGTTGACATCAGTTTATTTTAATATAGCTTGTAGACGTATATAAAAATATTAACTTTCAGTTTTTTTTAAAAAAAATGTTTTTTTTAACAGGCGGAAGCGGGCGTAGAGGAACGCAAATATGCGACTTTGGACCTACTTATTGAAGACTACATGGCTCGCAAAGGGGCTAATGGACTCTCAGGACAGTTGCTCTATCCACTTAGGAAGAAATCCGGTGCGATCAGTTTTTTATTTTATATTAATTTTATTTTCATGATCATGTTAAAATTCATCTTTTAAAATATTTTTGTGATATTTCCTATTTTTGAAGATTTAACAACAAAGTTTGTCCAAAAATAGATATTTAGTAGGCTATATTACGAGAATATTACAATTCACACTAAAGTTATATTTCACGAGTGTATCAATGCATTATTTCTTATTGTGTGCTTCATTGTGTGTTTCATTTTTGTATAAACAACATATTTAATGCATTAATAAATGCATAATAAATAAATTCTGTGGTGTTGATTAACCATTCCTAAACAACAATGAAGTTATAACTACCAGATTTATTTGATACATAACATTATATAGAACTGATAGTTGGTGTCAGAGTGCGCGCATATTTTTCCACTTTATATCATTTTTGTGACTTGTTTATCGACGCAAGTTTCATGTTTTTTAATAAAAATTATACAAAATTAAAAATTAAAATATTTGCAGCACCTATATGAATATCGAATATAATGAGATTTTTTAAACTTATAGATTTTTGGTCTGATCTTGGTATAACATTCACACATTTTCAAGCATTTTGAAATAAATATTAAGAATACAAAAAATATAATCCCGAAATATTATTAGTGTGAAAGTGTAAAGAGTATAATTTAAAAGTAGTATACATATATATTATTCTACATGGAATGTTTGCTAATATCATTGCTAATATTATGTTCATTATTCGTTTTTGAAAATGTACACTTAAATTCAATAATCGTTTTTGTCTAATCCAGATAACAATATTTCGTTGGCTGAATCTAATATTATAATCGGTTCTGTGGAGTTTCTCTTTATACGATGATTTTAGTCCCATTTTTATTAAAATTGTTTTATGTAAGTTTTACACAACTAAGTCCGTTTTTTTAAGAATTGATCTTGATAACATCATGTGGAAAATAATAATGACAAGATGATTAAAGCTATATACTGCACTGTTAATGATCACAAAAAATATTATATATCAAACACGTATTTGTCGTTTTTACCAAGTATTATCTGGTAATATTAGATGTCAGTGTACATTAAATGTTAATCAGAATCAGCATTCAGCACTCTGTTTAAATCATTTATATTCGTTTCGATATTTTCAAGTTTGAATAAATCTAGAATTTCTATATATTTACTTTCAAATAAATTTAATTTTTTGGCCTTTTGAAGCCATATAACCCGTTGACTGATATTAATCTTTTGTTGACTAAACAAAAGTCAGCCATCAAAGCTATATATGAATTTATCTTGACTCAGTTCGCAATATTTTCTACCTGTTATTTTAGTAATAAGATTTATTAATAACATAATTTCGTATCATTACGTAATTTATAGATTTTAAGTCATAGTTGTGTAAAATTTTCGAGAAATACACAACGCTTATACATATAATGTAAAATAATAAGGTTATACTTCGAATAAGCAAATTGATATTTGGCTATTAATCATAAAATATCATTTTTATCGGTATTGTTTATTATTTTACATACGAATATTCTATTGAATATATAGGACGTCAACCTATATATATATATTTTATTTCGACGTCGACGGTAGAAAACTGCAAATAGATTTGAAAAATCGAAACCATAACTTTCAGAACTTATTCCTTACTACCTGGAGCGACCAGATAAAATACGACCTATTTAATATCTCAGATCGTATTGTATTATTAGCATCAACATTTGTATCAAAATTTAAGTCAGTAAACATAAACAGAAATACATTATTTATCTTAGGGTAGGAAGCAAATATCTCTCTTCTTATTCTATATGTTTTAGTCAGGATAATGAAAGATTAAATATATTTTGTTTTTAAACTAATTGTTAGAAATAGTAAACCATATTAATAGAAAGTATTTATAACTAAGGTCTCATTGTGTACGATGATTTTAAAAATAATGCAGTCTATGATCCATAAAAAGAGCCAGTATTACTTTCATATCGAGCAACTCACCTTTACCTTTGTATGCTGCTAACCTCTTATTTCCGGTTTGTTTTTTATGGGAACATAGTATCATAAATAAAAAGATAGACAACACAAAAGCCTAAATATTCTTAGTTGTATTATCTGGTGATATTTTGCGTCTTAAAACACAACTTTAAACGAAATATTAAACGAGTATTTAAATTTTGTAAAAAATTATGTTATTTCTCTCTTTATTAAATTATTTTTATTTAAATATGTAATAAGACGAAAATGGAATAAATGTTTGTGTAATTTTTGTCATTTAAAGCAATGAATGTAGACATACTTAGCTGCTGTTAGTAATGAAAATAATATTGATTAACATATAAAATATTCCAATGTAAAATAAAATATTTTTTCTGTACCATCGAATATATATATATATATATAAGCAACGTATTAGAAACTTATTAACATGTTTACCTATACAGTTTGTGATGGCAAACAATATTTTAGGAAAAGAAAGAAAATAAAAAGATTACTTACAGTATTGTTTTTAAAGGATTTTTTTTTGGTTTTATACTTCTCAGTTCTTACTTGGTTAATTTAACATATATGTTTTATTTTAACACATTTTCTCATTTTTTATCTTATTTGTGGTGTTTAGAATTTCTTTTTGTGAAACTATTTTGTTATACAAAACGTACAATTTCAATAATATTAAATTTATATATTTAAAAAATGTTGTTTTGAACAAAACGAATTATCGTACCTTTTTCTGATTAATAAAATAGTTTTTTAAATTTAAGATGGTAATATCTAACATGATTGGTCATACATGTTTCACCAAATTATCATTACATTTAATCATTGTGTATGTTTTCAAATAATTTTGATGGTTTGCTAGTTGGTTCATTTACTATATATGTTACTCTATTCTATTTAGTTAATTAAAATGGGAAATTAGGTAGTAAAGTGTAGAGTGTAAATGATAGCGCGCTATTACATACGTTCATTACTAATGCCTGAAAAAGATCTGATACTAATTTTTCATGTAAAACTGAAAAAAAAGCAAAAATAATCTTTTAAAAACATTACTTTAAGTAATCTGTATATTTGTCATATTCATTTACTTATGCCGCAGTGAATTATTTTATTATTTTCCAATCGGAGCATTATCAGAGAAAATATAGGCAATAACATGTATTTCGGTCCAGTTTTATCCCCCCCCCCCCCTCCCCCCACGGAACATGTTTGATATAGAATTGGACATTATTAATTACTGTATTAGATCCGCCATGGTTACTAACCTATTTCGTTATTACACAATTATATAAATCGAAGCATTAAATAATTACAAACACGTATTTCTCAAACTTTTACGACCCTAAGTGATGTTTGAAACGAAATTTGACATTATCAACTACTCTATTAGACCCGACATCAGGTTAAGTGTATTGACAAGCGTAGAGCAAAGCGCCCGATTAGGGCCTTTCGTGGCAACAGTTGGCAGTATCAATACCATATCTCCTTTCACATAAATAAAAAAATTGAATTCAACGTCATTGATTTACTCTTAAACGACCTTGATCGTGTTGAAATCGATACAGGAAGACATATATATCTAAAATATATAATTTTGATGATGGTGGAAGGGGGTGATAAGTCATAGTCCAGAAATCGCCCTTCCCATAC
Organism: Coelogynopora nodosa; assembly: GCA_034780555.1. Classification (NCBI taxonomy): domain Eukaryota; kingdom Metazoa; phylum Platyhelminthes; order Proseriata; family Coelogynoporidae; genus Coelogynopora; species Coelogynopora nodosa. The sequence continues at coordinate 49,873 of JAUZND010000898.1, read as the reverse complement.
TACTTGGGTCTAAATAAATATTAGTATCCTACCTTAATACAGTGCCACTTTTAATTGTATGAAATTGCTTAATAAAATTTAATAAATAACCTGGAAACAGAACGTAGCTTTAAAAATATTCAGTTTTCGTATCCGAATAATATATTTTTTTTATATTGAACCCGTGTTCACCCCTCTAACCTGCTTTAGTGTGTATATAAGTCAACTAATATGTTTCTATTAATGAAATACACGGATGTGATTTGTTATATTGTCATCCTGTTCGTGACGATTATTGACAATGCTTATTCTTAGCATTGGAAGGAATTATGCCAGGAAGCAATTATGCCAATCTGCATCTGTCGTTAAACCTTGCCATCTTTGATATCATACCTTAAGGATAGAGGAAACATAAAATTATTAAACTTCGTGTTGTGTGCATATTGTATATATAAGCTGTTGAAGTTGACCCTTGTTTTTCGGAAATATTTTTTAATGGTTATAAAGGTATAATTGAAATCATATATCATATTATGTATGACATACGGCATACTATTAAATAATCATTTTTTAAAGTTTTTGTTCCGTTTTATACCATTTTTAAATAGGATATATATTTCTGAAAACTAATTTTATTGAACAAATACATTTAAATTATTTTTGTAGAAATATTTTGATTAAACTTTAGTAGTAGTTCAGTGTGAGGGTAGTACACCTTGATAAGAATATTAAAAATATATAAATTTGAAACATCTTGTAAATTACTGTCAAATAGTAGCAATAAGATGAAACGAATAATTAAATATTTCGACCGTTATAACTTACATTTATCTTTACAACATAATATTTTCGATAGCATTTTATATTTATATAATCTGCATTTAAATTATTGTACTTATACAATTATACATGTATAAGCATATTTTATTTCGTCGCTTATAGTTGGAAAATTATAGTACGATTTTCTTACTGTATTTTAAAAACGAGATAAAAATATGTTTTCAACAATTTTATTAACTACGAAACTTTATAAATTTTCAAATTCTATAAACCTTATACACTTTTTTTTAAATCAGTGACGTCATAAACTGATATACTATTTTTTAAAATTATCCCTTTTTAAAGTTTGTAGTTTTATTGTTTTCTATAATATATACTGTAAATAAATGATGTTTTATGTTTAAAAAGTTTTCAAATTTTTGTGAAATTCAATTATTCTATTATTGTTGAGAAACTTATTAAATAATATAATCAATTTTTAATGATGTCAAAACGAATATTCCACATAATCTACACGTTTTAATGTTTGAAAATATAAACGCGATAAGGATGTTATAAGTCTGAAGATTTCAATATATTCTGTGTAGCAAATTAGTCACTGTGCGCTAATAAAATGTGGGTATTTTTACTATCTACACTTGGAGATCCGACCACGATGCTTTAGCTTGGTTATAGTTCTGTTAATAATTTCAGTTGGTTTCAAAACCAAAACATATATAGTATTTTAGTTTAAGGTCACATTATTACATTTTACTTTGTCCATTAGTACATTTACATTTCTTTTTATTTATTTTACACATTTTTCTATTTAATTGTTCAATATTTCTCGAACAAGCTGTCCTGTACAATGCTTTGTCTTGTACGTACAGCTCACAATGAATACGAATTGGAGCATAGTGTGGACAATGAAGACCCGTTAACGTGTCACTTTCAGCAGCATCTTCATCGAATGGACCTGACAAGGTATATTATATATTTTGTATTATATATATTATTGTATAAAAGCTTCTAAATGTATACCGTGACAATTATTGTGCATAATCTAATTACTCCTAAATTTATCGATAAATGAATAAGCAGGTTTTTATGATTTTACATATTCGATATTGCACAATAATTAAAATTATATCAAATATGTTGTAAAAGTTGGTATGTATATGTAAGTCAATTAGCAAATTCATAGGGCATGACAAAAGCTGATTCTTCTTAATTTTAGAAATTATGGTATCGTGCTTTATATTAATTAACTTATTTGAATTTTAAGAATTCCATCGACTAATATCACTAATGCCCAACCAGTCAAAATCAATTAAAACTATAGTAAACATGTAATTAATAAAGGTAAATATCTTTTTAATAGAGTTCAAAAAAATGTCATGTAATACTTTTTTAATTTAATTTAACCGTTTTTTTTAACATCATTGGCTTGTCCATTTCGTATATTTTTAAAAGTTTACATGTATTTACTTCCCCAAATTTAGATGATAAATATAATCTATACAATGACTTCATTTTAATGCGATAGATCAAAGTACGAAATAATGAATATGAAAATTGTGTTAATATTAATAGCTATATAAATAAGACATTATATTTATACAAATATTGAAAATTTTATATTCAAAACAAAATAATTAAATAAGCATTTTTAAGATTTTCACAAAGTCGCTAGAACTTTTAGCTAACAAAATTTTTTCAGACTTGACGGCGACTTCATTGTCCAACTGCATCGCTATATCGATAGTCAACTTTTCCACGATGCGCGGAGAATCAAAGATGGTGGCCACTCTGATGGACTTCTCTATTTCAGAGATTTTATTCGTGATTCAATGGGTTCTCTTATCAGGTGGGTCACGAAAATTTTAGAGGGTGGAGGGGTGGTTTACAACCACCATTACCCAACATGAAAAGATATTTAATAATTATTATTCATTTTGGGAAAACATTGTGTCTTAATGGTTATTTTAAAACGTATTTGAGTAGATCCATAAAGTTAAAAACTGTATATATATCAAGCTCTGAATTATGACTGAATTGACTTATTTTCGAAATAGGCAGTTAATTCGATAAACCAAAAATCAGAGTTTATAATAATCGATAGTCAATACACGCTACTAAGGTCAGACATAAGTTTAAAAAAATACGAAAAAATCTTAAAATAGTATTTTTTAATATTTGCGTCATCTATTGGCTGCTCCAGTGTAATATAGCCTATACAGAATTCAAATAATAAAAAATATTTTTACAAATTATTTGTTATCAAGCTATTTTTAACCAATTTGATACCAGTTAAACAAACATTATGTTAGTAATTGATGTGTACTGCGGATTATTTTTAAAGTATTATAAAATGATTATATTCTGTTCCAATTATATCAATTTAGCAAATTGGGCAATTACACTTTTACTATTAAAATAATGTGTTTGTGACATATAATCCCGATATTGTGTTTAGCATCCATTTGATAGACCAAATTTAATTCTTAAAATGTGTTTTTGTATAATATTTTATTTAAACAATATGTTTTAATTTTATTGAAATTTATTAGTATAGCAATTTAACATTAGTATGATTTTTTGATACTTTTTAATATAATTTATATGAGAATTTAATAGAGATATTATAAAGTTTTTAATAAAAAAAATATCTTATGATTTGTAAGATTTTAACTAGGCTATGTCTGAATTATGATTTTTTCGAGCTATTATGCTATGATGTCGTAAAATTAAATTCAATAAATATGCACGAAAATCTTTATAATTATATATTAAGGGTACGGTAATGTGATGATGATATAAGTAATGTATTTCGAAAAGTCACAGTAAACACTGAAAAAACCTTTTTTGAATAGAAGTTTAAATTACAATATCATTGTTACCAACCTATCTGACCAATTAATTTTTTTAAAAATATTTATATTATATACAGTATTTCAACTGCTCAATGTGATCAAAACTTTTTCGCATGAAATATGTGTAATGCTTGCACAATACACCTTGTCCGATACACTAATAATTAAAAAAAATTGTTCACTTCGTTTGACCATTTTAATGTTGTTCACTTTGTTTGACCATTTTAATGTTGTTCACTTTGTTTGACCATTTTAATTTAATTAAACTCAACTACGATGTTATAAAGAACGCAATAATAATGAATTCATCTTACCTTACATTTGGAATTTTTAACGAAATAATACATGTCGATTGATCACAGTTTATATGAGTTATCTTTAAAAAAAATTCTATCATTTCAGAAGGTTAATTATGCATTGACAATTTAGAATTTATGCGAAATATTTATAGAAATCATATTTTTCTTTTGAAGCTGTTTGAATATTATTTCAATTAATTTAAGTGAAATGGTCAATTATATAATATATTATTGCTTTCATTTTAATTAATTATCTCAAGTGTAAATATTTGAAAGTTTGAAATATACCACTTTCCACATTCATTGTTTCATATTTAAGCATAGATTTATACAATAGTTACTAACTTAACAACAAGATGAGCGGGATTCAAAAATAGTTAACTTTTTTTGACAAAAAACTATTTAAAAGATTTTTCACAAAAATATGATAACAGTGTAAAAAAAGCAGAAACCTAAATGGTATATTAATTTATATTAATAAGGTTTATTTCTTAGGCAAGTGGTTCTTTTATAATATAATAACCTATATCTATAATAGTCATGTGTTGACATAGGTATACGATTTTTTAATACACTATAATAGGATTAATACATAACAAATGCATGGTTTTTCAAAAAATATTTTTGATGAAAACCCACCATCAAAACATATTTTACATGTATTTAAAACCTAAAATTGTTCTGTTTAGATACAAAATATATAGAAAAATACTTTATAATTTTTTGTAAGGTTGATTTATTTAATTATTGATTATTTCACAGCTAAATTACTGTTATTTTAATTTACATAGAAAAGATTGTTAACTGGTTATCTAGTATGTTTTTATTCTATGTACTTATTACTAAATTTATAATCTTTAATAATATTTAATAGACACTAACTTAAATACTAAAATCTATAATTTTGCACTTAAGTGTTTAGTAAGTCATGATTGCATTCCATACTTATTGAAGGCTGCCTTTTTATTTCAGTGTATTTTAATATTACAGTTAAGTTTTAGTAATATACGAGTTATTTTGCATTTAATCGGTAATACAATATCGATAAATTTGGTTAAATGATGTTTTATTTGTATGAAATTATGAAATATATAGTTATATTCAAATAGTTAATAGACTAATATACATTCTTTAGAATATTCTGTCTTATAAACAATAAGATAAATGTGGAAATGAAAAATTTTAATCATTTGATTTTTCATCGTATAGTAACTCGAAACGTGTTATCTTACTTCAGAGAAATGGAATTCTTTCACATGAAACTCGCTGTGTTGCAAGAATTATTCTGCGGATCTAAGGGACTGGAAAATACTGGAATGGTATTATTCATAAATATTTATAAATTTGTTGTATCATAACAATTAATTACCATACAATGTATATGTATAATGTTTTATTTCTAGCTTTTAAGAGCATATAATGTTGAAGTTAAAGCTGAATTAAGAATTATGTAGTTACATGCAATTTTCTAACTATTGCTATCGGATCAAATATTTATCTATACACAATATTGCATTTATAAAATGACATCCGGTATTTCTGATATTCACTTGATTTATTATTCTATAAACGATTCTACTTTTACGAAATACAGAGATATCTGTGCATGTAGTACGTTATCCATTTACAATGTTAATTATAGATATTTGTAACATTTCATAGCATTTGCTTAAAGTTACTAATGCAGTAGTTCTACATTAATTTATTTAAATAAAATAACTGATGTTTCATTCTGTAAGAAAAATGGTTTCAGACGTTTGCTTCGTTCAAATTTAACAAGAATTTTAAGAATTTAAATTTATTTGAACTCACAACTGAAGGTGAACCTAAGAATTTATTTTCAGAATCTTTAATTTGTTTGATGAATGTGTTATGTTTGGCAAATGAGTTCCTAATATCATTTAAATATCTTTATGGTGGTGATTGTTTGTATAAACTGATATTGTTTGATACTATGTATGTATTTAATTGGATGTTTCATAAATATTTAATTAATTCTCTAATGTTATTAATCAGTTAAAGACATTTATCGACTATTTGTATACAATATTAATTGTAGATTGATTTTTGTAAAGTAACGGAGTGTGGAATCCTGTTTATAACATGGTATATAGATGTATATAAATGTTCGTCCGCCTTACTTTTCAAACTTTATAATTTAGTTGATCTGCAATTATTTGAAGAATATGTTTAATCAAATAATGATCAATATGAAATGTGCCTTATTGTTCATGCTCTTTTCATTGAAATATATGCTGAATTCATTAGTTCTTTATTTAATCTTCTACGGACAATTTCTCAATTTTGACTTCTGTATATTTATTGATAATACGACATACAAAAATTGTATGACTCAAATTTGTCTTTATATATTATTTAACCGATATACAAAAAATTTTATAACTCAAAGTTGTCTTTATATATTATTTATGATATATACAGTATATATATTACTTATGATATAATAAAGTAATTTCATACACAAAAAAATATATTAGATATTTATAAGTTATGTATCGACCATTGAGTATATGGGCAAGTCTCCAGAAAACAGCCCAACTAAAAAAAATAAGGAAAAAAATAAATGTCCTCGAAATTTCGCTTTTAATATTTTATTTTTTCAAGAACTTTCAATATTTAAAAAAATGTATAATGTCGCATACTTTTTTATTATTAAAGGTTTATGATTTGCTAATTATAATATATGTATATTGGTGCAAGATTTACCATTTTAGTATCCATAATAATTGACCACCATTATTCATTTCAATAACCCAAGTACCAGAAAATAAGGATTGAATTTGATGTCCACATTTTGAATCCAGTGGCTATTCCTCTTTCAGAAAATATAAACCACACTAGATGAATATCTTGAAATTAAAAGACAGATTTAATAATTTCTTAATTTCATTTATTAACAAAAGGGCCATCTTTAAATTATTAAATTAGACTTCGTTTCAAATACTATAATTGCCAAAATGCTATGGTAAGTATAAGTAACTGACGAAGAGGAGACTTATCTAAATGGACCGTTTTGGATAACGTAATAAACCTAAGAAGCAAAATGTCATTCCCGTTAATTTAAGCAAATTTTATTAAAATATATATATTGGTAAGCATTGCAATTTGATAAAACAGTGTTTCTAAAAATTTTCGAATAATTTTCATTATATCAACACCTTCAATTGATTTTTTTATATTGACCCACTAAATTACTATACACAGATGAAGACAGAAAATTAGAATAATGAATTCGGTTGTAGAAACAGTAATTTTATAAATATTAAACAGTTTAATATTACACAGTACATATGTTAATAGAATAATATCAATTAATATTAAAAACATGTAAGATATATTTCATTTGGTATGATAAAATACGCCGGATAACGTAATAAACATAATATAAACATATTTTAGATATCATTATACAATAGATTAACAAGTTGTATTCTATTAGGAGCTTGATTATTTGAGTACATGTAGGCTACACTTCAAATTATTAAAACTATACATGCTGATTTTAGTATTAAAACTATAATATCATTTTAAAAATAGAGGGCGTATTAATATTATGTATAAAAAATGTATACAAAAATAGGACCCTTGAAGAGAGGATTACTTGAAGTTGTATTTAAAGGACAGCTAGAATATACATCAGTTCTGTGTTAAATTGTTCATAAGATATACTTTACAATATAAGTTCATAATTGTAAATATAGTTCAAAACTATATGGATAACGTAAGAAACATAATAATGAAAGACAATTTATGTGCAGCAATTTTTTCGTAAGCAGTGGTATTAGGTATTAGACAATATTGTCTTCAATAAAGCAGTTCATTTTACTAACAACAGTACTAATAAGCAAACAGACTATTTAATTTTCAAAATAGGTCAATTATATTATCTAAATTTCAAAAAGATAAGGGGAGACGTTTTGCTAGTTTTTCTTATTAAACCTAATCCCATAGTGTTTAAAACCATAGTGACTTCACTATTTAGTGTACCCATATCATGTATAGAAATGATACTAATATTTAAGTAATAAAATGTATTGATATCCATCGTCTACTTTACAGTAGATAAGAAATTGTGAATGGATAACGTAATAAACATGTTTCCATATTTTCTAATTAAAATGTATTTTCTAATTTACAAATTGTAAGTTTTTTACTATTTTCTTCGTTCTAGAATTATTACCTTTCTAGGATTAATAGTCTTTAGGCTAAGTGGTATATCTTTCCATTTTGTCAAAACCGGATAACGTAATAAACATTCCTTAAAACATACGCTGTACTTTCACAACTTTAATCGGTTTTACAGTTTTGTAAGTCGATTTTATTGATGTTTGAAGCTGTTTAAAGTTATTAAACACCCTTGACTACATATTTTAAAATAAAATGAGTGTTTCTACTACCTGTTTGAGCTGTAAAATGCATGTCAGTAGTGGATAAGGTAATAAACTGACTTCAATGGACATTTTTAAAAGTATTAGAATTAATGAAAATAATGATATGATAAAATTTTAAATATTTATATTAGTTAGCTTGATATGTTATATACTAATATTCAGTGGCATATTTTATTCTAAATATTCACTTTGGTTTACCGTTCTAGACAAACTTATAATAATACACCTATTGAAATGGACATCCATTTTTGACCGAAAAAGCCATATTTTTAAAATTCGGACATAGTTTTCACCCATTCATAACCAAATAAACCCTATCATGTTGCACATGTACAGAATCGTATTTTCAAGCTCTATAACTTGAAGATAAAAACATGACAAACACATTAAACAATCCATTTTACCAAGAAAAAGACACAAGAGAAACGTGGTTGGGAGGTTTTCTGGAGATTTGCCCATATATGATCGTGTTGTTTAACCTTTCGTACGTGGACATACTTTTTAGGGTTTGCTCCGTGCAGGGGGCATTTTACCCCCCTGGAAAACCGAACTTCTTATCATCCGATTAAGCTGAAATGTGGTATACAGATACCTACTAAAGACTTGTCGAGTGATTTTTATTTTAAAAATTATTAATCGATTGATATTATTTTTATGACCTAGGAAAACTATAGGAAAATAACCATAATTTGCATATTATTATAATCAATGCTAGAGTAATAAATAGAGGAAATGACATCTTCAAATATGCCGACGACTTGGTCTTGGTCGATCTATAAGTATAAGGAAGACCCATTTTTAAAAATAAATTAAATGGAAAAAAAACATAGCATCTCAGACAAGGAGCCTACATCCAGTCTATAAGGCAATAAAGATTCTGAAAAGTAGAAGTACAAAACACAGTGATGTTCACAATCATTCTATTCGGAAGGTTTTATTTTAACCTTCGCTAGTGACGGTTCGCGACCAAGTGTTGCCAAAAGAAGTACAATGATGCTCTATGGATTATGCCAGTGTAGTTGATAGGCAGACAGAAAACTTTTCCGAAGATTACAATAACTAACCTATGTTTTTGGCAATATTGTCGTTAAAACGATATACTCATGACTTGTGCTCACCGAAAACAGAATTATTTGTTAGAATGTTGCATATAGACTGATTTCTTTTTTGTGCTGGTCTATTTTGTAGCGAGTAGACATAGTAACAAGACTTATTATGCTAAAATTATATAACATTTGAAGATTGAAGCATAGCAGTAAAAACAAATTCCATGAATCCAAGAAATTCTAAAAAAGTAAATTACCTGTATAAGCGCGACATAGAGGGGGTTACAGACACTGCAGTGTTGTAATCTTCCAATGAGATTGCATATGGATCTTATTCTGATCAGACTATCGGTATATTTAGCCACAACATATGCTAGAAATATAGTTTAAAAAATAACGATTGCAATAATTGCTCAAATATAAAGGATAGAATATAAGGGATCAATGGCACTTTAAGCCTAATACTGTTTTGATACAGACAAACAATTTGAAATTCCCTAAACAGTTATTATTAACCCATTAAGTATTACGTCATGGTTCTACAGTATATTCTACGAAACTATATGAGATCGAAAGTGTATTAAGGATGAGGGATGTACTGAAAATGTCAGAATTCCCTCCTTGGTACTTAACAAGCAAATAGACAGTGTATAACACAAGTATCCAAATTTATTAAATATAAAATAAGTATTATTATACACAGAAGAAATAATGAAACAAGTATCATAATACACTGAAAATATAAAACATTACATAGATAAATGTATTAATGTATAAACCATTCCGAAAATTAAGAATGTAATGATAATAGTAATATAACAGTTGTTAAACAAATAAAACAATTCAATTTTGATTCTCCAATATATTAATATATACCAAAATTTACACTGACACAGCACATTATTAACAGGTGGGCTCAAAATTAACAACATCTTTTGATTGCGGCTAAATTACTCATTTGATAACATGAAAGAAGTCATAAGTAAGTGGGGAGGGGGGGGGGGAAGATATTGTATTAAAGGGAGCTAAAGTACAAGTTCTGAATCTGAATTGCTATTGACATTATCGTCATCATCAACGTCTGGTTTGACAACGGGTTGACTAGAGACCCGTTGCCGTGTCAACTGGATCAAGTCTTTGACAACATCGGTCTGTGTTCGAAAAGTCTGCTCCTCGGTGGGGGTGTCGTTGATTCGGGAGAGGACGGAATCGATGGAGTCCTGAATGCGCTGTTCCGCGGACAGGTCACGTGAATGCTGCAGACTGACTTCCAGATAAGCCTCGTCACCGCTGTCCTCTGCAAAGACCAGCTCTATACGGGGAAGAAATTACAGAATTACAGAAATTACAGAATTGTCTCTTACAGAATGACCGTTATACAATATATTGCAAGTATGATAGCGGATATACAATATATATAAATACGGAATTCAAAGTGTTTCGTGTCTGTAGTTAATTAACAATTAGTTAATGAAATGTATGAACTTATTACACATGAAAATTATATTTTGAAAAATTTAATTTTGATTTTTAAAACGTAATTATATAATATACATACATATATATATATTAAATATATATATATATATATATATAATAGTAGCGTTATACAAGGACAGTTTATCTGAAAGAGGTCGTTTGCATAAAAACTACATTTAGCTAACAAGCAAGTAATGTGGTTTCGATTAAGCTATTTACGCGCGTCGCGGAATGAAGAATCAAGAATCACTTGAAGGGAATCACTTTAATTAGTTCGTAACATACGTGCAGTATTGAGGGGAATTGTTAAGAGGAAATTTGTATGTACCGCAATCTATATTACATATCATTGCGTATTAAAAATGCGTGGTAGGCGATTAATATATATTAAATAAATATATTAAATAATGGATTAAAAAGTACAATATGTAATTGAGTTTTCTCTAAATTATAAAATGGCCGAATTTGTACATATCATATAGTGATATACGTTAATATATACTCCAGTTAGACAAATTTGTATCACAAATGTAAATTAGCCGAACATTGTTAAGTTAAATGCCATATACACATTTTGTTAAAATTGAATTAGATGATGATCTAGATCTTTAGGGTAATATAACACCAAACAATTATTGAATAAAAAAAAGTTATGCCATATTTGGTCATTAGTAAGCATTTTTATCTTACTGTTGTTATTTTCTATTGTATACATTATTGTCCATATATTACGAAATTTACATTTCTATGTAGCACAGTTTATATATGATAAAAATATCATACAAACAAATTAACTCTGTTATAATGACCACCAAAAAAATTACGTTGTATACCACTGGGGTATATTATACCCCAACATATATGTTGCTCTATTACTATTAGTTACAAGGTGTACATTATGTATGTTAAGCATGCGTAAAATACTAATCGATGACAATGTGCACTGTGATCGGTTGAATTTATTGTTTTTCGTATATGAAAATAATATTTTCCTATGGTGTACATACCTATAGGTAATTCTATGATACAGAGTTATGTACCCTATTCATTTATTGATAATATTTCAATATGAATAGAAATAGACCTAAACGTTCAGCAGCGTAACAAGCAATTAATGTCTTATATAATGTAAATCCAGTTGAAAGTGAAGATTCGAAAAGTGATAATGGAAATTCAGCTAGTGAAATAAGTGATGAGGAAATTATTGACAATAGTGATTCTGAAAATTCTGATGATGCTAATCGTTTTATTGCTCTAAATTGTGATATTTGGCAACGTTGACCAATCATGCTTCTTGTAGGACATGTTCAAACCCATAGCGTGATTAGAGAGCAGCAAGAACCTACGGCTGCTGCTGTGGTAACAGTGAGAGGGATGCATGTACTGTATTTTGTACTCCGGAGATTATTCAAATGATGTCAAATGCGTGATTCATGGAATAATACTAATCAGAACAAAATGTGTACAATTGTTGGTTTTTTGTTCATTGCTGGAGTATATTGTGCAAAAAACGAATATAGAATAGATCTTTGGAGTGCGTCAGATGGTCAAAAATATTCAATTAATCAATGAGTCGAAATCGCTTCTGTGAACTTCGTCGTTGTATTCGATTAGATGACAGGGCAATGAGGAATGTTCGAAGAGAAAATAATAAATTTGCTCCTCTGCGAGAAATATTTTGATGTAATGGTTAGTACAAAGGCTAGTTAGGCTCCTACAAAGCTGCTTCAAGTACTACAGCAGATGAGCAACTAGTGACATTTTGGGGAAGATGTTCTTTCAAAGAGAGAATTTCGTCAGAGATTACGTGTCATACTGGAGCTCACTGACTATCTGACTGGATTGGGAAGACATATCAATGCAGACAACTTCTTTAGTTGTGTTGTATTTGCAAGGGAATTGCTTGGTAGACATTTGATGTATTCAGGCACACTTAGAAAGAATAAACTTGGTAAACCTGGAAAAAAGATCTCAGTTTGCACAATTTGTGCTCGTCATACTAGTAAAAAATTTGACCTAAAACTACTTAAACTTACATACGTAATGCTCGTAATGTACAAGCCACATGGGCTACCTACCTACACTTTTATTGTGTAAATTGCCATATTTTTCGATGTATGGTATCACATTTCTAGCTACACTTTGTTAATATATTTGACGTTTTTATAAGATACGTATAAGCTAATATATAATACTTAACTGTGTGTATCCTTCATAATACTGTCAATAATAGTTCTGGATATTAAACCCCAATGGTATACAACGTGACTTGTTTATGAATATGAAATTAGACTCATTTAGACTGCCTAAATAAAAATAATAATTACATTAAAATAAAAAGTTAGAAATTGTCAACAAATTTCCGTGTTTCATAGTTTGTTCATAATATGATTTTGAAGTGTCTGTTGGGGTTAAAGATGTATAACACAATCTGTTTATATATAAAAGTGATTGTAAATAATTATTACCTTTATATAATGAGCAGGAGATAACAATTTGCAGATACATAATTTTACCATACCGCGTGAGAACAGTGTAGTACTGTAGTAAGAAAAGAACAAGATAAAATGCCGTAACTGAAATATCGATAACTTGAGAACAATATTTTGAAATTATTTGTTAGGTTTAATAAATGCATCTATATAAATACAAATGATTAGATAAAAATAAAGCTTTTTTTCTAAAGAGAAAGCTAAACACAAGCACCCATTTTATCGAAATTGTGAAATATGCATATATGACGTTTTACTCAACGACCAGTTCGGTTACTCCGATAAGTGTTGCTAAGTGTAATAAACACACTAAAATTAAGTGGTATAAAAGCTTTCGTTCGCTAAATACATTAAAATAAAGTAGGATAAAATGCTTTCAGTTATGATATGCAATAAATACATCCACATTAGAATAATTAGTAAAGTAAACCACAACTAATATTGTGGTTTACTCCTGCCCCCTCCACCTCTCCCCTCCCCTTCCCCCTCTATTCTCTCCCCTCCCCCTCTCCCCAACATGAATAAACTAAATATTTACTAGTCAACATAGGAATGATTAAAAATAAGATAACAAACGATTATATTTATCTAATACGCAGTTGCCTATATTTCATCAAAGGCCAATTTAACTGATAATATAAATTAACATATCCCAAGCGTTATTGACGGCGTTATTCCGACCCTGGAAAAATATGAGAGGGTGTTATTCCAGATTGTAATTTTCAGTCACTGGTATTCACTGACGGCGTTATTCAGTGACAGAGTTATTCCGCCCCCCCCAATAATACTGTCTTCATCATTCATGTCTAATACAATATATTAAAGACACTAACTCAAATTGTTATAGCTATTGTAATAAAAAAATAATGTTACAGTATACTTCAGAAAAAAATAGCTATCATTTAGGAATAAATTTACTTTTCTTTTTAAACCGTTTCCTTGCTGGTGGTTTATGTGGTGGCCTCTTAGCTGGGCGTTTTTTCGAAAGTTCTGGTACAGGATTTTCAGTTTCAGCTTCGTCTTCGCTTGATGAAAGGTTGAACACTGAAAGGTCATATCGACGTCGGGATTCTAGATAATATAAAGCAATGCATTTAGGATTAGTAGTCGAAAAATAAAATTTCAATGTTAATAATTTAATTAATTCTTTGATTTACTTACGGAGAGCTCGGTCGATTAGATGTGGATTCTTCTTTTCTTCACGTTTGAACTTTTTCTTGAAAAATAGCAAACAGTATTTATTCTTATAATATACGCAATGTAATGTATAATATTCGCATTTTATAGCAATGTTCGGGTTTAGTAAGCTCATATTTTTTAAATATTTGATTTGGGTTAAGTTTTTTTTAATTAAATGAACGAAAAGTTAATAAAATCCAAACACAGGCTGTGGCGACAGATAAAATATTTAATATATAGATAAATATATATATATAAATGATTGACCCTAGAATCCCCTTTTTTTACATAGACTTAATTGACTAGTATTACTACCTTCTAAGTACCACTATGTGTTGTGTCGATAGTCTTTGCCATTTAGTGGCCACCGATTGTAAATACACTCACACATATATAAAGTATATATTTATTATGTTAATTTGATTAATGTTTTATGAGTATAGTAATTAATATAGCTTACATACATTTAATGTTTTCTGAATAATTTTATATAGACACTGGTTAAAAATTTAAAATTCTCATTTAGCAAACATTCGGGCTTAGTACTTTTTAAAAATATCACCATTGAGGTTTACAAAATCCGAACACAACTGTAAAAGGAATCGAATAATTCTAAACATTCCATTAAAAAACAGTCAGCGATTCCACATTAATGAAATTAGTGTATATATATAAAAGTATATAATATTATTATATACAATAATATGTAATTATATAAAAGATGTGTTAAAAACACAAGCATGATTAGAGGATATTAAATCGATAAAAAGATTGATCCTAATGTTGATCTAGATTTAATAATAATTTTCAATGATATTATAAATATGACTCAATATAATTCGCTAAACAAATTTCAAAATCGATTAATTTATTTAAAATTAATCGATTATAATTATTTATATATAACCGTTTAGAGATTAGTTATTTGACAAAATAATTTCAAGAAAATTCTGATAAAAATTTTGATCAGATATTATATAACATAAATATTATATATCAAATATAAGTATAATTAATTAAAATGATGAGCATAACATGTGTTCATAAACACGTTTCTGGTCGCTACATAAATTAACCCTTCGTACGTGGAGAGGGGGGTAAGCCAATATTTTTTCAAATAAATTAAGTTTTTGCTGAACTAATTAACGTATGACCCTAATATTTTTACTCAGTGGCTAAAATTATTTTATATAACTAAAAAATATATCAAATATTATTTCGAATATTTTTACATACAAGAAAAATGGGGTTATTATTGATCTATTTTATACCCCACCTGAGTTTTCATACTTACCGATGATATTAGGAGCTAAAACTTTTGCAACATTAACAGAAAAAATAAGTTTATCGTAAATTATATCCACTTAACTTTAATAGTAAAATTATTTATTAAAATAACAAAAATTTAAAATGATACTCAAATAGCATTTATACTACTTATAGTTTATTTATAAAAGTAGTATAATTATAAAAATATATCAACAAATATAGATCTTGTGATCTGGAATCAGATGCAAAATTAATCAAGTCAATTGGTTTCCTTGAACATAAGGTTTAGCATATATTGGTCAATATATAACGTATATGGTTATTTTCCTATAGTTTTCTTTACTGGAGTTTATGACGTAATCAAGTCATAAAAATGATACTAATTGATAAAAATTTTTGAAGATAAAAATCGCTCAACATGTTTTTAGGAGGTATTTGTATACCCAATTTCAGCCTAATCGGATAATTGGAAGTTTTGTTTTCCAGGGGTGGGTTGGGGGGTAAAATTACCCCCTTCCACGTAGCAAACCCTAAAATATAGTATGGTTTCGTATGTTTATTTAAGTCAACGTACATGCTGTTCTATATTTTGTAATATAACATTCCCTATTTATTTACATATATCTAACCGCAACCACTTTTGCACTGCATAAGCCATTGCATTGAATTTATTATGCATTGTTTCTCGGTCAATTTCCGTACTATTCCATATCGCCTTAATATTGCCTTTTCAACGTGATTTTTTCATCATTGTATAAATAGAATCCTTTTTAATACATGTAATACTGTATTGCTTACAATTTACGCATTTATTAAAAATAAGGATACGATTTTATTGAATTTTAAAAATGTTTCAGTTTGGAAATTCTCAATTCATCTTGTAATCAATTATTTAATTAGATCTGAGTAAATATAATATGTTTTGATAACCTAAAATAATTTTACTAAATATATTTAATAATATATATTTTTAATTATTACAACAATAATGATGCGACTTAATTTATCTATTGCATGCTGTACTAGATTGGCCACATTTTTTTAGTATAAAACCATTTTTATTTCTATTTGTTTCAATCTTTACTTCATTGAACCATATTTAGCATGTCAAGATTTATATGTTGATTTATAACTCGATTTTGTATATAATGTTCTTAGATAGTGGTTTATTTGAGTAATTAATTATCACTGGTTTAATAGTATGCAACACGTGGGAATAACATTAGCACTAGCTCAATTTATTAACTTTAAAACTGCTTCCCATTTATAAAAACCAACATAAAACATAAACTTATTGCTGAGACTTACATTTCAGATTGTAATACTTTCAGATAAGATATCTGCACTTAATTATCATAGCATAGGATAGGATGGAGTATGATAGGGTGGAATGGAATATGATAGGATGGAATATGATAGGATGGAATATGATAGGATGGAATATGATAGGATGGAATATGATAGGATGGAATATGATAGGATGGAATATGATAGGATGGAATATGATAGGAT
>JAUZND010000898.1:0-19621 GCA_034780555.1 Coelogynopora nodosa | reverse complement strand
CAAATGACTTTTCGCTTCAAACTGCACCAAAAGCCAAGAAGGAACGCAAAGAACAATTGACACAAACAAAGGAAATTCTAAAAGAAACTACTTCATCATGCATAATTAATGCATCAGAGTTTTCGATTCAAACTGCACCCAAGGTTAAAAAGGAACGCAAGGAATTGGCCTCACAAACCTCTGTAACAACCAATGACTTTTCGCTTCAAACAGCACCAAAGGTTAAAAAAGAGGCAATGTCACAAATAACACAAACAACACAAAAAATCAAAAAAGTAAAAGTACCAATATACACTCAAACTGAGAATTTTACAAAAGATTTCGAAACGAATACTGCAGATGATACGGAAGAACTAATTTTGATTGATTCTAAAAAACCTGTATTTTCCGAACCTAAACAAATGAATGCCGAAGTTGGATTACAGACAAAATTTGATATTACAGATCAGTCTAACGAATATATCGTGAAAAAATGTAATCGAGACTCAGAAGCCAAAATTTCTACTGAGGATAAAAACGTCCAAATATTTGCAGAACTAGAAAATATATACAGTGCATTCGAAATTAAATGTTGCGACCATGAAATACAAACGGAAGCTAAATTTAAAAAGTCTACTTCAGAATTCACAACACAAACTCGTGAAAATTTAAAGGAAGCCTTTTCAAAACATATTATTAATAGTCAGAGTGAGGCGTTACAGTTCCAAACCGGAACTTCTGATTCATCAATGCAAACTAAATGTGAAACAGAGGTATACTTTGAAAATTTATATACACAAACAAGTGACATCTTGAAAGAATCATATTCGTTCAGTACCATTGATAAAAGACCTGCAGCAACTCAGAATAAGATTTCCACATCAGAATCGTTTATTCAGACTGTTTCAATAATTCAGAAGGAATCAAGTTCGACGGCTACACAGACAGAGGAAGCCTTAAAAGATGCGCTGTCATCAAGCAAACTTGGTTTCGCAAATGCATCATTGCAGCTTAAGGTCCCTTCATCCGAGTCATCTGTGCAAACGGATGAAAAAGTTAAAAAACAACGCATTGAATTATGCAACTTTGCTGTGCAGTGTAATATGTTAGAGTCCACTGTTCGAGACGATAGTAGTTTCTACACCATTAAATCTGACACACAGTATTCTGAAACAGCTAAACCCACAAGTGTTGACAATCAGGTACAAACAACAGTTAACCATTATGTTAAAGGAATCCAAGTTTCCATGGATAGTATTCCTGAAAAAGACAATATTTATGTTGCTGAAACTGCCAGTGAATTTTCATTGTATCATCGCGATGTCTCCATTGATGCATCCACAGAGGTAGATTTTGTAAAATCTGATAAAGTGTCAACATTCCAATGTGCATCACAAACGACTGATATACCTTTCGAAGAACAGGAAATTGAAACAACTGATTTCGAAGTAACCACACTCCGTATTACTACTTCTACGACACAGCTACAAGATTTCTCTTCTCAAACTGAATGTGTTCCCATCGAAACTAACCAAAAGAAGGTTCAAACATATACAATGATTTTGGATAACTCCACACAAGTAGCATTAGTAATGAATACTAAGTCGTCGCAACAGGAAGGAATCCCACAAAATGATGGCATGTCACAAACAACCCCCCCTGCAAAGCATACCATGCTTGTCAAGGAAACTCAAATATCTCCAGAACATTTAGAATTCGTTTCTCAAACGCAGCCAATCTTATCACACGAGTTGGGCAGCCGGAGCATTGTATCCACAGACGAGAAAGGTATTTCAGCCTCTTTTATCGTTGAAAAAATCCATAAAGTATCTCAAACGTCAACACAAAGAACGTATGATGGCTGCGTACAAACACAAATTCAAACGGATTGTAAAGATATCCAGTGTATGTTGGAATCAGAGGAAGTGATAACCACTGTAGAATCATATTTAACGACAGCAACTTATAAATCTCTTGAATGTGCAGAAAATAATCAAACTCAAACCGAATTATCTATGTCACAAATGGGTTCAGAATATAGTTACAATGTTGATGAGCAAACAACTCAATCGGATGATACTTTTGACGAGAGTATCGTTTCTTTGCGTGAGGTACGCCGATATGTCACTAGCGTTCGTGAAGTTCATCCTCTAGTTTCGCGGAATTTCGACACTACAGTAGAGGAGGAAGATTCAACGCTATGTCTTGAAAGCGGCCGATTATCAGCATCAAAACATCAACCAATAACAAGCGAAAGCTACATGCAAACTGATCCCATACTTCAAGACACTAAGCTGGAAAGTTGGACAAGGGACTGTTTTCATAGTCAAAGTTGCCAAACCAAAGCAGATGAACAGCTCGAGATTGAAGAGCTCATAAAAATATATCATAGACTTGTTAGTAGTAAACAACTGGTAAGTCGTGGACAACAAGTATCTAATGTTGAGGGGATGTTTGAAGAAGTTGTTGAAAACTGGGGTACTGACTACATTAGAAATAAATTGAGAGAGATTGTTGGATCTACAGAGGCAAGTACACAGGCACAATCGCGAAAGTCTGTCGAAACAAAAATTCAATATTCTGTGAGCCACCTCAGTCAAACATGTCAAACAGAGACATCACTTTTCAGTCCACGAGACACAATTTCTATAGCTCATAGTCTCGAAATGGATACTCATTCATCAACTTCTTCTCCTTATGCTCCTGGTAAAAAATCACATAAAAACAAGCGAATCCAGCGTGGCACTAGCGCGTTTGCTTTTAAGTCAGTGGGTAACGATCCTATGTTTGGAAGCAGATCATTCGAACCGATCAACCAAGAAATGGAAGTGACCTACACAGAAACTATACACGAGGAATCTGTTGTTTCACAGCGAGGGGGTTCACTACCACGTGACACTATGCTATCGTCTCCGCTTCTCATTCGCACACCTCTAGGAAGCGGAACTGGGGCTGCTTTCGATGTTGAACAGCGAGTTGAAATTCAATCGGAGATTTTGAGTGGTACAGAGGAGGATCTTGGACATCAAGGGACTTTGGGTAGTATTCAATCAGTTACTGTTCACCATTACACAACCCAACATACCCAAACTGGGCCTTACGGACCTGTTGTCTACATTCCGGAAACCTTTACCCGTTATGTTGGCCGCGAAGTACTCGATCGACAATCTCCAGCAGGTCTGAACAACCTCGCTGTAATTAAAGGTATCTGTTTACGCGAACTCACATTAGAAGGTGTAGAAGACGTAGAGGAAAAGGTCGTTGTAGCTCCGGAAGATGCACTTCATTCTGGTATTCTCTGCACTTCTTTCACCAACACCGCCACCGGGAAACAGCTTCCCCTACAGATGGCTATCGAGGCACGTCTGGTCCAGCTAGGTCCGGCGGACAACGTGATTCAGTGGTCTTCACCCGAGGAAACCCTCTACCGAGTGACCAGTGTTCTTGACTCCCAACAGCGGGAAACAGTTGACTTGGCAGAGGCTATTGAACGGGGTATATTGGATCTCCATAAAGGAGTGTATATCGACTTCCGTACCAGAGAGGAGACAAGTATTGAGAAAGCGATTCGTCTGCGGTACATTCGTGCTGAAGAAGCCCAGCATTAGGAAGTTATGCTAACTTTCGAACAGATACGTTTTTACTAACATTTTCTTACCCCTTATTTGTATTGTTTTCTTACTATTATTTCTTTTAAGTAGAAAGTGCTTCTTTGTTTCTTATATAGATAATGTTAATATATTTACTCCTTTTACTATATTATAATAATAAAACTAATCCTACAATGTATAGATTTATTCATTAAGGTGTGTTTTCATACATTAGTTGAACTAATGATCAAAGATTTGTTTAAATACTTCTTTATTTCGATTTCACCAGCATCAATTATCCACCTTGTAATAACCAGAAATATATTTGATTTTTAGAGGTAAAGAAGACTTCATTAACACAATTATAAAATATGATAAGCTGTTTAATTATGTTTTAATCGATTGCTGATCATTTAAAATCTTCTTTATTTATTTTATATAATAACGGGATATTTAAAATGGTTTCGAAACAGCTATTTTTTATCAGGGGAGTTACGCCTTTCTGATATTTTATTACGAATGATTTATTCAAATTAGAAAATAATACTTATTTTTTATATTTTTTTGCCTTTTTCAGAAGTTCTATAAAAACAAGTATAACACAGTGCTTACATTAATTACATTTCCCTTATGTTTACATGCCTATAAAACATTGAATTAAGGCCAGTATTTAGCCCAAAGATATTTATTTATACTCCACCCCAGTGTGATCATTTTATTTGTGCGTCGTATATATATTTTTTCAAAATACGTTAAAAATTGAAAGTTTGCCTAACTATTTATTCCCGTATTTATAATATGTAAAAGCGCGCAAATAAAATGTTTTGCTCGACATTAATGCTATAGCCAGTTATAATACAGACATGGTTACCGGCATGTTCGCTCCCCCATGCTGACCTTTTTACCGCTCAAGTTATGCTTACTTAGACACTAGCACTACTACATACAGTAACCCCCCCTAATATGTTGTACTGCGAACCCTCTTTTTGTGACCTTATATATAATTAATAATAATATGTGTCAAGTTATTGATATCATTAATTTAAAGTAAATTAAAAATATCATTATAATTATTCATATTCTGTACGGGATTAATTGTTAAATTTAATTATACAGTTTTATTTATATAACCTTTTGTTCATATACGGCGCTTCCCATATTTTTTTATATTTTATTTGAATCGGTTGTTTGTTATTTTAGTTTATAAAGTTGTGAATTAGTTTCCCGATTTCTCAGTTAGACTGTTGATTCATGGTCATCGTTTTCCTTGCTCCATATTATTATAATTGAGATATATTAAATTTGGCTTTAATTACTTTTAAAATATATAACCTAATTCCTATTCGTATTTTTAAAAATACAAAATTAAAATATACATTATGTGTCCATGAAAAAAGAAAGTGGTTTGATGTAGCAATCTTAAACAACTATTTTAAATTGATTAACTAATATCATATCAATTGAACGCTTTTTGAAATAAAAATCAAATAAATGTTTATCAGTATAGCAATCAAATATAGATTATAGCAAACAAAAAAAGTTTACTTTACTTACAAATCTTGTTTAAAAATAGTATGAATTGATATAAATGAGTTATATTTTGGAGAAGATAATGCTGAAGGTTTTGGTAATGACCATCACATTAAAATGTACTAGTAGATGTCGAGATCATACGTAAATGAAAAACATGGATACAATTTTGTTAACATAAATTGAAGTGGGTGGGCACAGGTGGAGTTGAAGTCTGAAGCCTGCACGCACGCACACTACTCTAGAAGCTTTTAAAAACATACGGGCTGTAGGTCCAGCGGCATTTGTCGCTTTCACGTGCCGTTAAATCACCCTATGACGAGGAAATCAATGAACATACATGCGCGCCGCCAGGATTTAGAAAAAGGGGATCGTTTTTGCGATATAGGCGCCACAATTAAATTGGCAATTAAAAAAGGTAGATCAAATAATCAAAGCTATTATCCGACTGGAGTTATCTCGGATAATACGCAGACGCTACCCGCAGGAACGCTAGCATTACAATACAGATTAATAGGTACCTACCTCTTATACAATTGCACGATGAAATAGACTCTTATTTACAGTTTAACAGGCATTTCTTAGTGGTATGAATTTAGTTTTGAAATAGACGCTTATTTATACAGTTTAACAGGAATTTCTTAGGGGTATGAATTTATTTTTGAAATAGGTGCCAAAAATCAAAAAGTTAAAATAGGCGTCATCATCCAAAAGAAGGGGTCGTTCGACCCATCGACTCCCCTCTGGCGGCGCCTATGACATACTATAAGTGGCAGACAGACTGAGCGGTTTGCAATGTAGTATATATGTACAACATTGGGTTTAAATTGCAAGTTTGAATCCAAACTTCTTCATTCCGAGATACTATACATTCGTTATTGTGTAGATATTATAAAGTATGTATTTACCAATATAGTTCAAAATAAAAAAAGGTTCATAAGGCGTATATTATATGATATTGTATCATTTCCTCTATAGCATCAAGAATAGATATATTTAATTTGTTTTTAACCTTAGTAAAATTTGATTTTTGTTGTCTATATAATTAAAGTCAAATAATGTATAACAAACACATCATATTTAACTTTCCGTTCCACAAATATAATATTATCTGATTATGACTTAGTAACTGAATGTTAGCTCGTCTTTCTATAGATCCAGCTAAGTGAAAAAATAAATAACTTTTAAATCGATGTTCATTTTGTTTCAAAATGTATTATTTAATTTAGGCCGTTTTCGTAAATAAAAGAACGAAGCCTTGTTCGTTCTTTAAAATATCAATCGTTCTTTAAAGAACGAACGATCACGTGACATCATTAAAAAACACGTCGTTCTTTTGCTTAACGATGTAAATACCGCGAAATTTAAATTAATAATATTTTTATAAAAACTATAAACTGTTGTAGTTGATGATAAATAACACGTGCATATAATTAAATGTATTAGATGATAATAGACGTATGAATAAAAATGAGAAAAAATATTTTACTCCAACTTTAGACTTTTAATCAGTTTTGTATTAATAAAAATGAAAAATAAGATATTTCTTTTTCTCAACTAAAATATATTTCTTGTAATCGTATGAATAAAACCGAGAAATAAGTATTTTTTTGAGATAATTCTCCAAAATCTTGAGGTAGCTCTTTTGTTTGCTCAGAAAATGACTGAATATATGTTAGTGAGACCAAGAAGGAAAATTTATAAATATAATTTAAAATTAATGCATTCATTGAACTCCCAACTTTAAGACTAAGTAAACAGTTCCAACTGATACTGGTTTTAAAATCAATGTATACAAAAATTTAGGAGCAACCATTTTAATCTATATATTTAACAATAAGTATGCATTGAAGCACCTTGGCTTGGTTGTCTTTAATAGGGAAGGGTGCTGGGGTGGTGGTTAAGTTTTAAAGCAACTATAGAAACTACAAGATTGAGGGTAATATATATGCATTTTTTGTGATTTTAATAGGATTAATAATCCATAGCTAAGAACATGATTTCAGATTAAATAATAATAGGTTTTAATAATTACTCAATTTAAATATCTAGCTGTGATTAGAATGGCCTTCTAGCTATAGCTATAAGGTACTAACTAGCTATGATTAAATGTGCCTCCTAACTAAGGTTAAGATCTCCTCCTAAATATGATTAAGAGCACCCTTTAAATGTATGGCTAGAGGCACTATCTAGCTATGGCTAAAAGTGCTTACTCAATTACTTATATTTTTTACATTTAATGCATAAATATATAAAATAAACAATTTACTCTCATAAACAGTGAACATTTTTATGCTACCAAAAAATTTAGCTGTGAAAAAAATTTCCCTGTCACAATCTCAATTTACCTGATTTTTCCTAACATTCCTTGACACCTTCTGATTTACCTGACTGCTATGAACCCTGAATATTATTCTTTTGTTTCAAGTAATTACTATATATAGTTGTATGTGATTGTATGCTACATATATGGTTAACAATGTTTGTTATTCAAATTGTATCCACTGATTTAATATTAATTACATGGTTGGAAAAAAATTATTCTATAATATTATTTATGCTTGTATCAGCTTTACTTTTTTGTTTTTAATCCACGGCATTTAAATATTTGCTTATAATTGTATCATCAATTTATATGGTATACAAAAAAATACATAGAAAATGTTTAAATTGTTGTTCTATTTATCCCTTTATCTCTCAATTGGGAACATTTAAATAATAATAAGGCAACAAATGATTACTTATTATTGAGTTTCAGTCTACTATTAAATACCAGTTCGTTATTTTATTTATTATCAAAAGGCAAAATTTTTGGGGCCTTCACCCACCCCACATAGGCTTGCTCGCTCGCCATTTTAGATGTCACCTATGCACCTCTAAAATAACCATGCCCCCCTATGAAGAAATCCTGGATCCACCACTATATATATTATATACAGAAAGGACAGAAATTATATATATTATTATGCAGTACTTTTGGAAATTGTCTTCCAATATTTTCCTCATCTGGGGTATTAACAGACAAAGGGGGGGATGGAGCTTGAACTTAATGCTCATCAGTCATTATAAATAAGGGAAGTAATTAGGACACAATCTCTTAATCAAATAAAGTTGTAGCATAAATAATAATATTGAAATTATGTCAAAAATCTTTTAAATAAAAATATTTATAAGAAATATTATGAAGCTTAACCTATTTTTATGTCAAATACCATTTGGACCAACATTACATTTCTAAGGATATTTTCACTTACTGTAAATATATGAAATGTATGGGACTTAAACCCATGGTCCATTTAGTAAATGACTTATATTTTTACTAGGTAATAAAATATAGTGTATACCAGAAATGAATAGGAAAAATTAACTGCGTGTCCCATATCAACAAATAGAAGTACATTATTGTCAATGATTAGATTATTGTCATTTTAGTTACATTCTAAAACAGAAATCCATTGTTGAAGTGTTTATTAGTCATTTAATTTTTTGTTCTACGAAATTTGTTCTAGTGTTTGCAACCATCAGCCGGTACTTTATATTTATTTATACTGACACTATTTTATGCTTGTTAAGCAGTCATTAAAAAATGTGTTATGATATATTAATTGTATGACTATGATATTATACAATATGGTTTATAATTATATAGTTAATATAGATTATTTAACAAATTATTATTAATTAAATTTTTAATATAGATAATTAATCCAAATGAGTTAATAAATGTATTAATTAGACATATGTTTTTAAGCCTTCATTTTTTTAAATTGCAAACTTATGTTTAATTTATTTAATACAAATTAAGGAAACACCAACATTACTAGTTTTACTATAAATGTACTTGTAGTAAGATTTTTTGTTTTTAAATGGCTGATTTGACACATATTACTTCATATTTACAATTTATTTTTAAATAAGGAACTCAAATTATTATAACAAAAGTAACTCAGTATAATATTAAAATAAGAAAATCTTCAATAAAAATATAAACAGTGGTTTGTAACAACATAATGTGTACATTCTTTCATTATTGTTCCATTGCATATGTAATTATAATAAGTAATATGACTTAATACACAAAAGAGTTCTTTACTTCTTTAAAGTATCTAGGATATCTTGCCCAATTTTCAGAATTGCTTCATGGAATTTTTTCTTTTCTTCCAGCTTTTCCCTTTCCAATTCTAAATACTTTGTAAAAAAATCCTCTTTTTTTGATTTTAACAATTTTGACTTCAAGGATGCTAAAATATTAAAAATATATAAAATATATATATATATATGACACTTCAAAATATCCTGCATATATCTAATATAAACAAATACTCTCAGTATTTTTTTAAAATCTGTAAAAATAGATATTTCTAAATAAAAACTATATATATTAATGCAATGCTGATCCTTTATTAATCTGTACAACAAAACGTTTTTATATGTTGGATCTCAAGCCCATACCCTGTTGGGGAATTCACGCTTTTGTCAGAGATATAGATAGCCAGTTAGGATTGAACAACATATTTTTTATTCTTTGTGCCAGTTAGTCAGAACTAGGTCAGTAATAGTGTAGGCATGTATCACATTTAGATTATATATGTCAAATATTACTGTGGCAGAAAATTTTATCAGACAATATAGATTCATGTAGGTAAATGATGTTTCAAAACATATCACAAACACTACAAGTGTTTTTTCTCATATTAAGCACGAATACTGTGCTGGGTTCCCTTATTCAAACAAATTACTCATCCAAGTTCATAGTAATGAAATTATGCTGTAATGTGAGGCATGTTGATCTAGCTCATAACATAAAAGAAAACTGCAAAATATTAAATAATGGTTTCAATGAAATGAATGTATTTATTATTCTTACATTTTAGAGTAGGATGAAGCTGAGGTTTCTCAACTTTTTCAGTATTGAGCAAACCTAAAGAGTTGCAATGAAAATGGCAGATTAATAATTGCAATTTAAAAAAAACTAAACAACCTTAATGTAACAATGTTCTTACCTCTTTGTGGTGTGTGTACTGGTGCAGGGGAAACATGTTCTGTGTCTATATCGAGAGAGAATTATGTGGTTTTTATGTATAAATTTAATAGTAAATGAAAAATTCTGAAAAAATTGATATTTCTAAATAAAAATTATATATATGGTCTACTCTGGTTAAACTGGACATGTAAAATGCAGCAAAAATCGTCCAGATTAGACAATTTTCAGTTTATGCATTCATTTAAACAATAAGCTAGAAAGGCCAACAAGCAAGAAATTGCTACTCATTAGTATGTATTTATTTAGATTGATGCAAGAATAGACAGCGATTGGCTAATAATTTTCTATTTAGGTTCAAGCATAGAGGTAGGAGAAGAGATTAGAGAGTATGTATGACTCATTATATTTTTATCTATTTGCATGGAGTAAGACAATTTATTAAGCAATTTAATGTTCTGTGCGGGTTAGGCAATGTAGTATACCCACGTTTTTGACACACCAGAGTATCCAATGTCCAGTTTAGACAGTCCTAGTTTAGTCAAGAGTAGACTATATTAATGCAATGCTGACACTTTATTATTCTGTATAAAAAAGTTTGTCTACGTTAGACACCAAACCCTACTACACCTACATACAATTCTACTACACACAATCTTATACTCCATATGTTATATCTAATATCTATATCCACATTTATTTCTGGTTAAATAAATTATTTTATTATTATAGCAATAAACATCTATAAATATATGCTATTTTAATGTTCAATAAGTATTATAAATAATTTGCACAACCATTTTTTATACCATACCTTTCCTACTAAAATTTCCATTTTGTGTCCCTAAGACTTTGGGAATAACGGTATCATCTTTTGCAAGAGCCTCTTGCATTATTTCAATGTATTTGTAGTCGAGTCTTGCACTACCACTCTTGCTGTTGTTATAAACTATCTCCTTGTATTTCCTTTTCTAATTTTATGACAACGATTAAGGGAAAGTAATAGTTGCATATTAATATCAACATCAACAGCGTAAAAATTTGCACTAACAGTACGATTACCATAGCAAATAGTTCAATTTGTTACACCGATTGCATTTACTGGAAAATTACCCCATGCTTGGATAACAGTTTTTGTTGATAAGGGATAAATTTTGGTTGAGAATTATTTGATGATACATTACAATTTGCACATGTATCGACAATAGCATTAATAGGAATATAATTAATGAAAACTTCACGGCTAATATCAAGAGCATTACTGTCACAAGTTGAAAATACAAAAAAATTATTCTCATCCTCTCGGTTTGGAGACTGATTCACACAGTAAATGTTTTTGACGTTTTGCACATCGCCTTGAAATGCCCCATGCGTCCGTAAGATCCGCATTTTGTCTATCTTAATTTTCAATATGAGATGACGAATCGCATCTAAAACAGCCAATGAGCGTTGACTTGTGCTGTTTTCTAGGTTTCGAAAACGTGCAGTTCTTTCGTGGCGACATCTCTGCCTCGTTGTACTGTAAAAAATTAATGATAAGTATTTACAAAAAAATATAGTATTAATATTTAGGTAGTGCAACTAAGACTTATACATATATTCCACTTGTTTTGAAAGACCTTTAATATTTTTACCTTTTTCTTTTGTGCTGTTGAGCAAAAATAATTTTAATACACTTCTATTGTGTTACCATCATGACACATATTTGCTACTTTATTTCACTTGTGTAATATTAAATACTTTTTATCAAACTGTTATACTGTTAACAATCTATTTTAGATAACAATGTCAGATGATGAAAAACATGGATCCAAGTAGGGTACAGTTTAATTTTTACTGTTTTATATTCTCTGCCTAACACATAACCTCTTAATGACACAATACTTTCTGATTTTCAGATATGATGAAGATACTGATTTGTTCACAGATTGTATGTGTATATATCATGTTGTTTAATGTGTACAAACCATAGACAAAGAAGTGCAAACATATTTGTCCTGATGGATTTCTCTTATCTGTTGTGTAGACAAAGTTCGCCTTCCTGATGAATATAGTAAAGAAGAAAAACAACTACAAAGAGAATTTGGAATTTTGAAACAATTGGTAAGACTTTATAAAATAGTTTATATAATTTTATAATATGTATTCTGTATAACATGGTAGATTACTATTTCAAAACTATACAATACAAAAAACAATAAAACTAGCTGACCTGCTCAACGGGACTGCTCTATCTGTCTTGCTAAAGTGGTAAAGATTCCAACTTTTAATCATAATAAAGATTGAAGATGATATTTTGTTTAATTAAAACTGATATATTAATCCAATTAACTATAGACACAATTTTCATGTTTTGTTTATTTGTATTTTTCAATTAGTTACCTCGGATTTCTTTGTTCTTTATTTAATTAATATTTACATAGTTGTTATAAATTAAACATCGTTACGAAAATCTGTTGTTTCATTCATATTATTTCTGTAATTGTAAAACTTGAAGCATGTGAAATACTGTTTTGATTTTAGTTGTCAAGTTTATATAAATTTAATTTTAGGGGAGCTTTGATTCCCCTAACACCCTGACCAGGGGCTTTATCCTGGCCCCCTAATTATTATCGTGTAACTCAGAAAATATTGTCCTAATTTTAAAATTCCGAAAATTGACAGGTCTCATATAGTATATCAATAGAATAACTAATTAAATGTCGAGGTGACACATTTCTTCTCTCATACTCTTTTATATAGTAAAAGTAATTGACAAAAGATGTGCATATCTTTTGCAGCCACCTTTTCCTTTTTGAAATAACTTTCTGCGTCTATTTCCTATAATATGGCGTATCACAGATTGGGTTTCACTGCTTAGGGTTATATTTAAATATTATTACATCAATATTTTTGACGAATATAATAATTATAGGATTTTTCTCATATATTTTATAGCACACTTGTAGTAAATGTATTTGCATTCATAAACCCTTCGTAACCATTTATTATTACAATGCTTTTTTTTAAACTGTGATTTTAAACGAATTTGTATTTCATTCCTTTCTCTTAATTATTTTAGAAAAAGGCGCTTTCTGATTTAAAAAGTAAACAACACAAGGAAAAACTTAAAGAAGATGACAAATCAAAAAGTAATATTTTCAATATTTTGTCTTTTTCACTTTAGACATATTTGTTCACGCTAGTTCACTCTAATCTTATTTTAAAGCCGTCAAGCCAAGTCCTCAAGCGAAAGAACAGGCCAAAAAGTTGCTTAAATCAGGTGCAATCAAGTTTTCTGGCGGTAAAGATAAGCACACGTTTAAAAGGAAAAACAAGGTGGCTGTTATTATTAGTTTGTAGCTTTTTTTTCGTTTAAATTTTATTAATGTGTAATTTATTATAAAACAATTGTGTATGCCACACAACAACAAAATTCTTGAAAAATTTCCTCATTGCATTGCTCACTTTTTGACGATTTGTTCAACTAGAATTTATAATCTATCATTGATAAATCTACTAACAGCGCTACATGGCGACATTTGATGCTTATTTCGCTGCTAAACATTTGTCTCACTGTTAATCAGGAATTATCCGTTTTTCTTTTAGGATTCTGATGGTCTTCATTTAAGCGATGATGAAGAGACTGCATCAAACACGGTAAGCTTGCTCATAATATTGATTCACAGCTAAATAGTATTTTTTTTATTTCCGCATTGAGAGTACATCGTTAGTCACATGGCTTCTTAAAGTGTAAAAGTATATATTATTTAAAAAAATATTTAAAGGGTAAAAGAGATACTGAAATATTTTAAAAATTATTTTGCCTATACTTTTAATCCATATATTAACCATTCATTTTTTTAAAAGATGAATCTTTCTTTTGTGTCTTAGGTGACCATCAAGAATACAACTATTGATTCAACTGTACAATATAATATAATGGAAAAAACATTCCACAATTTCGAAAGAATTTCGTCAGGAGAACACCAAAATTGATATTTTTAAAATAGATATAGAATATAACGAGTGGGAAAGTTTGCGTGAACTGATTTTAGATGGTTCCATATCCACAGTAAAGTAAATAATTATTGAAACTCATTAATCTAGATTTTTATTTCCCGCTGTTGACATAGGAGAGATAAATTTTCATTTTCAGAAATGTTTTAATTTTTACATCTTATTTGTTCATTTGGTTTACAGTCAATTAATTTTTTTTGTATGATTTATATAGTAATCAATTCCTTGTTTTTAGAATATTTTCTAATTGTTTTTTACAACCTATTATTTTGTAATTGAGGCACAACATCGCCAACTAAAACATAAATATTCTATTAGCTATTTAATAATTATTAAATTTCTATTTTTCCAATTTTAACTGCTCAAAAAGATACAATTAAAATCGATAATAGTTTGTGAATTGTGTTCTTTATTTTATATCGGATTTATCAAAATAGTTTTACCATATTTTAATCGCACACTAGTAACTTGATATAAACACTTCCACTCCTATTTCAAAATCATCGGCGACATCTACAGCCAACGCCTACCAAGAAGATGAAGCCTCTCTATGACAGTTTCGTCTCCTCCAAGCCTTCATCGGGAAACGTCAGAAATCCCCCCCATGAGAACGTGTCGTCTACTGAAACGCCTCCGTTTTCCCATCACAGTGGTCAATCTGAGGCACAGAACAGATCTGCCAGTGAACAGAAGGACGGGGCTGGCGAGAAATCCGAGCGGAAGCGCAAACAACAGATTGTTTGTATTGACGACAGCAGGCCCAATTGGGTGAGAGATAATTTGGAACATGAAATTGATTTTCTGGAATCACATAATGGGCTTGTTGTCAGGCGTTGAGAGTGATGATATTTCGTTACAATAATGAATATGTTTTGTAATTTTTCTCTATCTGTGTACAGATTGCTTTATTTTTAGTAATTATTACATCATCGTATTAATACGCTAAACTTTTCTGTACAAAAACAATGACATTCCAACTAACGAACAATAAATTTCTTTATCTTATTTCTCCCCACTACTCACATTTTTTTCTCTTTCTCTAACTTCTATTCAATACTTTCAGATGTCTAACCTTAGATTTTCTCTCTCTCTCTCTCTCATTTTCCCAACCGTTTTATATATGTTTCTATATTTATCATTAATTTTCATGATACTTTTCATTGTACCCCACCAACATCACTATTATTTTGTCCTTTAAAATGTCCTATTAGGCCTGATCTTTTAATACTAACGATATTTCATTAAAGAAATCACAAAATATTTTAATTTCCCGGATTTAAAGAAATATTGTTGAGGAAACATCTCTTGCGGAATATATATAACCATTACAAATATTAGAAATAATTTTTAAAAAAACACCCCAACCAGTTCATCTCTATACTCTATATCTACCCCTCCACCCCAACTAGTCCCCTCCCCCACGACGCGACTCAGACGACGGTGGTGATGACAACGGCGCCCCCCCAAGACCACCCCACCACCAGCAGCGCTCCTCCATCTGGTCGCGGCCCGGTGACCAGGAAGCGGATGAGGCCAACCAGCTCCCTCTCGGTGGTGGGGGCAATCACAGCCACCCCTCCTATGACCCGCGGTCGAGGGGAGAGCCGAGAAAGGGGAACACGTTGTTTGTCCAGTGCCATGATCTCACCCGCGAGCTCATTCAGACCAGCTTTGAGCGCTTCGGTCGCATTGTTCACGTCAATATTGACGATAAGCGCGGGTGGGTGTGTTGTGCCACATTTAACTTGGAATGCGGGTAGACAATCAGAGATGCAAATATATAGAAAAACGCAAATAATTTCGTCTAATTTAATGAATGATGTTTCAAGCGATTTATTGAATGTAAACTATTGTAATAGTACAGATTACATAAATTAATGTAACAATAGTTATATGTATCAACAAATTTTATAGTTTTTAACTCTAATACTCTGAAATGGATGTTATTATGTCGGGCATTATCATTGTTATTATCAAGATTATTACTGAGATAGAAGTATACATAAATAACTGAAGAAATTATAAAATTAAATTATAAAATTAACTGAAGAAAAAATAATTGAAGAAAATTGTGGTTATACTGTAACCACGTCAATAATAGTGTACATAATAAGAAAATACATCTATTTAAATTTATATTCCCGCTTTTATCGGGTATCTATTATTCTTATGTTAATACAAGAGTTGCATTTTAACAAATCGTGTGAAAGTATAATAAGGAAAACTAGCTATCTTCAAAAAAGTTTTCGTTTTTCTTTATATTCGGAGTGTAGATGTATCATTTATTGGAGGCTCTATTTTCTTCTTTTGATTCTATCCGCATGGATGTGATTTCTCCTGAATTTTTCAAAATGTTTTCGATATACAATAAAATATAGTTGAATGGGGAAGGATTAATACAAATTTTTAAATACTGAAGCAACTCTTAAATATGTAATTTATGTATTTTTTCTTCTACATTTAAAAAAATATATTATGAAATTAAAAAATAAAATCAAATGGATTATAACACAAATGGATTACAAATGGATTACAACACAATTATCAATTTTCTTTTATGATCATAATTTTCAGTATCAGTATTTTTCATGCGGGTAATTTGGATCTTTCGCAGCAATACCATAGTTATCCTGTTTCGCTTGTTGGGCCTAAAGGTGCCTTTTTTACATGTTCCGAATTTTTGGAATAGTTGAACTTACACCCCTCAATATATTTATCTGCGTACAATATTATATAGTTAACGCGCCATCATGATTTACTATTTATATTAAATCCAATTCAAGGGAATCTGGTTACCTCAACACAGTCTCTTGCCTATGTTAACGCTAGTAGTAGCCCCCCATGTCATCCTTCGGTCAGGCAGGAACACTTGTTTACCCTCATCCATATCCTGCCCGGCGTGGCCTCTAATTGATCACTTATCATCCCGTTCTAGATCGAACCAAAAATTGGGAAATGTAAATCTTGGTTCTCTGATACTTACTGAGTCCCTCTCATAGTTGGCGTCGAATAAGACGCAATTGATTTCTTCTGAAAAATGATACCGACATATTATATTGATGAAATTCTCCATTATAAATTAAATACATTCTATTGATCCAAAAATCAATTGATTATTCATTCAGTAAAACCAACCTATTAATTTGATTTTGGTGTAGGATACTAAACTAACTCTGTTTATGGCAATCACTAGTTTAGCTGTTCAAATAACGAAGTGGCTGATTTTAACGGCTAAATTTGTTGTTTAGTTATATTTTTGAAGTATTATCTTCTACGGGTGAGTTACACTTGAGAAGCTTTCTGTTCTTTCCTCTTTATTGAGTTTCAAATCAAAATATGATATTACGATCACAAATTTTCCCATTTCCAGAAGGAATGATGTGTTCAGTTACTAACAATATTTTGTATTGTTTTCATTACAGACGACCAACTGGTTTCGTAACTCTGGACACCATTGAAGCTGCTGAAGATGCGATTGAAAAGGTATTCAACCATCTTTTACATCTAATTAAATTGTTTTATGCATCATAATATGCCTTATTGGACATCAACATATACTTGACAGCATACGTACATGATACACATTCAAAGACATCGACATATATTTGATAGCATACGTACATGATATGCATTCATAGACATCAACATATATTTGACAGCATACGTACATGATACGCATTCATGGACACCAACATATATCTGATAGCATACGCACAGGGAAATATACACTCAGTTGTGATATACCTTTAAATAGTTTACTATAACCATTTCTATGCGTACCTAAGCGTGTCTATGGCAACCCCAAACTGCCTGGGTATTTGGATATTTACAACATAGTTGGCACGACTGCTTACAACCTCAATTGTTATTTCAATAAAAACCCATCCTGAGTTTAATCAAAATAATCGTTTTAGACTTCGTTTTTTATTGATGATCTCTCAAAGACCCTGTTCACAAATCAATTACAAATCATATGTATCTGCCCTATACTAGAAAGATATTATGTCGGATGTACAATGGATGCCAACAAAATGTACAGTACACTGACAACTGTATTTAGCTAGCAAATTCATTATCCATTTGACAATAACAGTTTTATATATATATTTTTTGTTTTGTTTACAAAATGTTTAGTTCTGCTTATTACAATCACCTTTTGCACAAATAAAAAG
The DNA here is from genome assembly GCA_034780555.1 of Coelogynopora nodosa. NCBI lineage: Eukaryota > Metazoa > Platyhelminthes > Proseriata > Coelogynoporidae > Coelogynopora > Coelogynopora nodosa. The sequence goes on along the minus strand of JAUZND010000898.1, from coordinate 1,370 downwards.
TTCAATTAGACGTGATAAGATTAAATTCAAGAAAAAGTTTGAGTTTTGTTGTATTCAAACATAATTATATCATTTAAATTGAGAAAAATATATTTTAAAATATATTTTTTAAATTATTATTAAATGCTTGACGTCATTGTCACAAGCCTTATTAATGGGGTTACTTTATAGTTTACCAAGTTAACCATTGCCAGGGTTAACTTTACTATCGACCCATTGACATCCTTGTCCAATTCAATTCTCCCACACATGTCAGCTAAACGACACGTATGAGCACGGTCGGGTGTGGATCGTCAAGTTCGCCCGCAAGCAGCATCCCTTCCCTGGAGGCAAGGATGTATCCACCGAGGTCTGGGGTCAGATTGGTGAGTACTGGTTGGAGGTTGCTGTGGGTAATTGGCGGGTGGTGGTTGATGTTGCTTATAATTGCCATAGATAGTTGACGTGGTGGTTGTCATGGATGATTAGTGAATGGGGGTGGCTATGGATGATTGATGAGTGGTGGTTGCCATGAAAGATTGCTGAGTGGTGTCTACTATGGATGATTAGTGAGTGGTGGTTGCTATGGCTGAGTGGTGGCTGCCATGAATGATTGTTGGTTGCAATGAATGATTGATGGTTGCAATGGATGATTAGTGAATGGGGGAGGCTATGGATGATTGGTGAGTAGTGTTTATTATGGATAATTGATAAGTGGTGTTTGCTATGTATGATTGGTGAGTGGTGGTTGCTATGGTTGATTGGTAAGTGGTGGTTGCCATGGATGATTGGTGAGTGTTGGTTGCTATGGTTGATTGGTGAGTGGTGGTTGCCATGGATGATTGGTGAGTGATAGTTGCTATGGTTGATTGGTGAGTGGTGGTTGCCATGGATGATTGTTGAGTGGTGGTTGCTATGGTTGATTGGTGAGTGGTGGTTGCTATGGTTGATTGGTGAGTGGTGGTTGCTATGGTTGATTGGTGAGTGGTGGTTGCCATGGATGATTAGTGAGTGGTGGTTGCTATGGTTGATTGGTGAGTGGTGGTTGCTATTGATGATTGGAGAGTGTTGGTTACTATAGATGATTGGAGAGTGGTGGTTGCTATTGGTGAGTGGCAGTTGCCATGGATGATTGATGCGTGGTAATTGCTATGGCTGATTAGTGAGTGATGGTTGGTTAGTGGTGGTTGCTACGGATGATTGGTGAGTACTGGTTGGTAGTTGCTGATCAGGATCAAGAAATAGAAAGCGCTCTTGTATTTTGATATATTGGAGTAATTATTGCATAACATTGTATTAGCATATGTGTGTAAGGTACCATAAAAGGTGTGATATATATAGCCAAAAATGGCAAAAAGAGTGTTAGCTCGTACCATAAAAGGTGTGATATA
>JAUZND010000897.1:0-13836 GCA_034780555.1 Coelogynopora nodosa | reverse complement strand
TTAAGAGAATCTTAAAACTGTAAAAATCTCATTTTTGAAAAAATGGCTCTTGTAACAGTTCGTCCTTGGAACGACGATTTGTATTTCCCGCTATTAAATTAAAATATGTTTATTGATTAAAATAATGAAGATTTGATTTTAGAAATCTCTGTCGTAAAAAGCTGCGAATTTGCGTGATGTTATTCAAATAATTCGAAATATGTTTAGTTATAGTTATTAGTAGCAATTAGAAATAGAATTATTAACAGTATCATTCAATACAATCAATTATTTTTCAGCTTTGATGGTTTTATTTAATTAATGACTAATAGATTTTTTTATTATTAAAATGATTTTATTTTAATTATTTATAAATTTGAAAAAAACTTAATTATAAATTACAAATTAATATGTTTTAATACACTACGTAATTATTCATAACTATTATAATACATAATTCTTTAATATTATAATAATGCTTTTCATAAACTTATTTATAATTGAATAATTATTATATAGCATACGTAAAACCTGTTAAAGTATATTGTTCAGTTTAATATTATAATTGGCGACATTTTGTATTTTTGTTAAATATAACAATTTTAATGTGATTTAAAAAATCCGTCTATCACTGGTATATTATTTAGTCTGTTTAATTATATTTAAACCTTTAGTCAAAAGGGTTACAATTAGTTTAATATCCTATTAATAAATATGTTAAAATAATATTCACGTTACACTTCGCAATAACTATATATTTTAAAATATTACACTGATTATGTTTTATATACATTATATATATATATATATAATGAATTTGGATGGTAGAAACATCTCATTCAATGATTCATATAATTTAATTACGTTTAAAACGAATAACTATAAAAAAAATCCAGACTAGGTGTCTAGCTTCTCTCTTTCGTTCCCTCTATCTATCAGATACACGGGTCGGAAGAAGGATAATAGTGGACGTCGTGGGCTGCAGCAGAAGTTTAACAAGGAAATGCGGGGAGCCATGAAGGAGGTCAAGAGGGACGCTGAGTTCATTGCCGCGATCAAGATTAAGAAGCAAAAGGCTTGGTAAGTTTCCAAAATCTATAAAAGTTGTGTTGACATTCTCTATTGAAAATTCATTTTATATAATACAGTTTTTCTTTTTTCTACAAATGAATAAGTTTAAGATGTGCGTTTTAATAAAATAAATAATATCTGAATAAAAGATCATAAAGTATTGTCCGAATTGATACACGAATACGCTTCAAAACGCGAATTCGTGACCAACGCTATATACGAAATTTGAATTTTATCCACTAATTTCATTGTTTGTTTCCAAGATTTTCCCTCCTTCTGGATCATTCCGCTTAAAATATTACATTATTTAATAATTTCCATGACTAATAATAAAAACGTAATATGGCATACGTTCATTTTTCAATAATTTGGAAAAAATTGAAAAAGAATGTTATGTTATCATGTGTGTCAAATTGACAACGTAATGGTGGACACAGCTGTACACCAATTTACTCACAAATTGTGGATACTTCATTTTGTTAAACCATAGAAACTTACAACGCCGTGCTGGAAAACATATTATGTATGATTCGTTTAGTTGGTTATATGATTTTGAGTTGTTAACTTAGTGAGACAGAATACCAAAACGTTGGTTTGCAAAAGATCGACATTTCAACAGTGAGTTATTTTTTCAAAGCTGACTCGACTAAACTCTTGTTTTTCTCGCCATTTGACAATTCTATAATGCGCTGTTCAAAATGTATAACCCCGAGCATAAATATCTAAAAACATTTTAACTTTGAAGATTGAGTTCTTACTGTTGCGACACAACTTCCATGTTTTATTCCGTTGCAAGTTCAATCTTTCAAATCATCAGAAATTACATTTCCCGAGTGTGAGAAATTCGTCCTCGTTAGTCAGAAATTGGACAACCAAATGGAACGTTTCTTCAGTACTGGAAGATTGTTGAAGATTTCCTCCTTGGAAATGTAAATCTCTGGAGCGATCCCTTTATATTACACAAAATACTAATTAATAAGAAAAACAAACTTCAGACGGATTTTACCTTTTACACTTCAGCCTTAGTTGTTTCTAAATCTGTTTTGAGAATAAATGCTTATGCAACCTACAAGAAAATGCTTAAAGAAAGTGAATAAAAAGAAGCACGACATTGAAAACAAGAAATGGAACTCAAGCTTCAAAAATAAATCTAACGAGCTCAGACGATAGATACAAAGTTTCAAGGTCTGACAGTGAAAGAGTCTGAGAGAGACGAAGTTATTGTCAAGCAAGTTGATGAGAAACAAATACTCCAAACAATTTCTAAACGATGTTCAAGCACATGCTATATATACAGTTACTCATCTTGAAGATTTAAGAAAACAATAATGTTATTCATAAAAATAGTAGTGCACGTACATTTAAGGTGTGTTTTTGACACTGATCTGAAACGTAAAGCAACGTCAGCTGCTTCCTCCTTACCTAAAATTCCAAAACATTAACTTTTTGAAATCTAATCGTATAATTAGAGTGAGTGATCTTAACTTAAATGGATTTTTCTTATTCTTTTAAATGTTGATTGTTTACATATTTTAAAGATATGCACATGTACTCATATTTGCAGTATGTTTTAAAAGGTGGTCTAAGAGTCAGCTAACGCAGAACGTAATTAATTAAATAATTAATTATAATATGTTAAATCCACATGACAACAATTCTCAAATTAGAGAACTGTTGTGTTTAGTGATAACATATTCCTGTTTGCGATTATATTTTACTTATTAAGACAAACATGACTGGCTGACTAAGTAAGTTGGACGCAATTCTTCAATTATCCCATTTTTAAAGCTATATCTATCAATTATGTATTCGTGAAAATTATCATCTGATGCAAATTAGATGTTTTCTGTCGCAATTTATCTCACTATATACTGATAGTGTAACAAACCACAAAGTTACGTCATATTTGGCCATTTTCTCACTTAATCATACTGCACTAAACTTTGTTTTACAATAGAAATAAGGGAATCCAAATTGTTATTCGCTAAGTGTTAAAGATATGTAAATAGGCTGAGGCTTATCGTTTTTATTCTATGCTGCTATCTATATAACTTATATTACTATCTTATCTATATCATATCCTTCTTTTAACTTAACATATTCATAATATCGTTTAACTTAATATATAACTAAATATAGAAAGTTGCGTCATAATTTGTAATTTATCAAAAAAAATCCATAATATGTCTTTACATTTTACATTTTAATCTGTCTGAATATATTAATATAAAAATTCAAATAGTTTATTTTATATTACTTAAAAGTAGTATGTAATGTAATTTAGCTCAACAGACTATCCTTTTATTTTCATTCATATTTTCTGCTTTTTGAAACTTACCCACTCCCATAACTGATACATCACGTTATAACCAAATCCTTCTATTTAAAATGTGTCATGTTGGAGATTGTGACCTCTCTTTAATATTTTAATATATAAATAACAATTATTGTATAAGTAATATGTGTCCTATATGCTATAATTCGATTAATTAAAGCCCCATTTATTTTTTACATAAATAACTTGTTTTTAATATTATTTAGTTTTTTCTCCGTAGTACGACACCGTTATTCATTATTATATAAGTGACTATTTATTAAAAAAGTGATAAGGTATTGTACTATTTCCAAATTTCAGTGATGTCGAGCGAAATACCAAAACGAAAAAGATTCTCTCTCAATTGGCCAATCAAGAAGGCGAACTACGGAAGATGAAATTTATCAAACGATTCTAAAGACCCGTTGTGTTTTGTAACATACTTTTAACAGCTCTAAGTTAAATTTATCTTTAATTCATTTCCATCAATGATGTCACCCTTTTTAACATACAATTAAAATTATTTGATTTCATTATTTAACGAATTTCATTAGACAATTTGAGGTTTATGATTACATAACATAGTTTAAAACTATTTTTTATATGAACATTATATTTTGTTTGTAATCATATACTATAGTCAACTGAATTATACTGATGATTGATTAATATCAATATTATGTTTTTCTCATTTATAATTATCATCTCTAGACTGTTAATGACTTTTGTTGAAACTTTAGTTTCTACTTTAAAAATGGGTACAGTTGTTTGCATTATTATTTTTTAAATGCCTCATCATTTATAACATTGTACATAAAATTAGTAACTTTTATTGTTTCTGTATAAATTTACGTATAAAACAATATATGCTATTGCGATTTATGGAAGGTGGACTTCATTTCTCTTTTTTGATAACTCTATTTTTAGAAATTCTGTTTTTCCTTTTGTTTAATTAACTTCATATTTAATGCATTTGGGTAAATTATTTGATTTATTAACATATCGCAACAGTATCTTTTTTAGAATGTGTAAATGCTTTAAAAATGTATTTGGAATTTGGTTAAAATACAGTAGGACGTTGAAATACGTTCTCTTTAAATACTTTACATAACATAATATTCAGCGATTTGGATAATGAAAGTGTCTTTAATGTGCGGTTTATGTTGTTTCAAATATCGATATTTGTTCAAGTTAAAGTCAGATAGTAATTAAATTTAATTGTAACAAGATATAATGTTTTTAAGTACTACTATTTTCTATCACTTTCAAATTGTTTCCAGTATTCAATTGAATAGGTCTAATCGTGAATTTTTTATCACTAAAATAATGGTTATTGTTGAATTTTGTTGAAATTAGTTTAAATTATTGAACTCAAAAACAGGTTTACTCCATTTTCATTTGCTTTTGAAACTTGTGTTGACCAAACAAGTAGTATTTTTTTCTAATAATAGGCCTACTGTTGGTTTTTATGATGCAATACAGACATCAAGCTATAAATTAAAAAAATGTGAACTTACATATTATTGTCACGGAATAAGAAAAAGTACATCATATAATTCAGATACAAATTTGTCTAAATATTTTTTTAATACAATTTTCGTTTTAAACAAACATGAAGAAAGATTTTGACATCCTCCCCCGAACATAAAAAACGTATGATAGGCTAGATACACAAATTAAAATAGCAAAATATTCTTTTTATTCTATGTTTAAGCAAATGTAATATTTTTCATTTTTACGAAGTCATTATATTTACAATATACTGTAATAAATTGCACTTGTCCTAGAAACTAGAATATGTTATGAGGTAATATTTTAAAATTAATCTATTATAATGCTGATGTCGCTAGTTTGAATTATATTCGAAAATATAAATAATGAAAATAAAGATTTTTGGAAGATTCTAATTTCTTAACTAAAACTTTACATGATTTATGAATAACTGAAAGTCAAGATCAATTTTGAAGTGTCATAAATCGTTCATAGCTGGACTAAAAGTATAAATAGATTATACTGGCTGGACTAATATTGAGTATTAGTGATAGAAAACAATGATCTACGGTATGTTACATTACTATACACTAAAATACATATAATTTTTATTTTATATATATGCTGATTTTAAGTTAACTTGTCATAATAGATTTCAATAAATGCTTATTATAGATAACATTAGAATTACGACATACTTCTCGACTAGTTTCATATCCCAAAAAGATAGAAAAGTATACATGATCAATAATGTGCTATCGAACAACTTTTTTTAAATTAATCATCAATATGGTAAATTTTATGCGTTTATTTTTTTTAATTGAATACTACCATATTTTATTATTTTACAGATGTTTGTACACCCGATTCCCATTTGTTAGATACTAAAGTATATATATTATTAAAAGTAGATTTACCAAGGTAAAAATCGTCGTAGAATGGCAAAGGGAGTGTAAAAAATACACCCTTTTTTGTGAGGCTGTCGTTATAAAATCCATCTAGTCACTTTTTGAATAAATGTTTGATTGATTTTTAATATTATCTAACGATAAATAATGTCAATCATTGTTTTATCTCTTTTTTTATTAAAATGATCTGTTTGTAACATCTAATTGATATTATATCATTTTAACATTTGAAAATTTTTTTATTTAAATAATGTGCTTTTTATCTATATTTATTGCAAAAAGTACGTGTTTTTTATCGTTGTAATATTTATACATCATACTTGTTAAACCTTACTATGGATTTTCAAACTGTCTAAATATATTTTAGGTCTATATAAGGATTCAATAACAAATATTAAATCTTTGGAAAGATAATTACACTTTTATTTGGTCTACTATTTTTAAAACTTATTTTAAGTTTATCAGTAACTGATGACGTTATAACTATTATCTCTTAAATAAGTTCGACAAATTAACTTAAAATTCTTTAGAAATTAATAATAACGATTATATGATGATTATATCCGCAGAAGATTTCGTTATATATATATTGGACAACACTAAAATTTATAAGAATTGATGATCACATTTGTGGTCAATTGATAACGCAGCAAATACCGATTTATCTTTAAATTTCTGAAAATGTTAAACAATGTACAATCCGTGATTGAAAATCCCAGCCCAGTTCGACAACATTTTCCAGTAACATTTATGAAAGAATGTGGGTTAATTTTTCATATCACTCATGACAGTTCTATTATTCATGACATAGTTTTATCAATTATGATACTTAGTATTAACCTACTTTTGTTTTTCGATGTTCTTTTATCTTATTACAATCAGATGGAAAAGTGCAATCTTTCAAAATATGAGATCGGTCGATATAGCCGACAGATAATCATGTCAGAATTTGGACCTCAAGGTCAGTTGCCATTTTATTGTTGAATTGATAGCACAGATAATTACTGTAATCTAAGTTATTTAAATTAATGTTGTTTAGTATACTTATAGAAAAAATTGTAATCTATCTCTAATGAAATGGGCATTTGTTAGTAACCGTTTCATATTATGAAAAGCCACAAGAATACCCTGATTTTTCCATTTCATTAAGTCGAAAGCATTGCAGCTTGCCATAGGGATATAGTTTTTAATTATAGTGAATTTCTAATAGTGTACATTTTTAGATTCATTTCATATTAACTCTATGAATTTAATTATGAACCGTACAGACTCACGCAAAATCACGAATTTAGCTGAAGCCTTTCGTGGATCACGAAAACTCTCAGAAATGTGATATATTTTTCAAATATTCATGAAAACTATCGAAAAATGGCATGCAGAATGTGTTATAATTTTAATGTTAATTTAATAATATCTGTTTTTAAAAACTTAATGTTTTATTTGTATCGGTTATTAATGTACTGATATTTGAAGTTCTGGGTATTGACGTTAAACTACACCGCAACTAGAATGAAAGGATAGTTACTTGCAACTCTGTAAACCTGTTCTCGTTTTGCAAAAATTAGTAAAAGATACCCATTTTTATATCATGCGCATACACGCTTTTCTCTGTTAGATATTCATATTAATAAGATGAATTTTTAAAATCATGTGAATGCTTTTTTTTAATGTTTATATTATTGTCTGCTATTCGTTAAACTTTACAAATTAATAAAATGGTTAAAGTACGTCTTAACTTATTTACAAGATACAATAGATACCTACTACCTAAAATCCAATAAGTATTCTTAAAACGCTCTCAAAAAATAAAATGTACTCTTGTATACTCACGAAAACTCGAAAATCAATCCCAATTATCTGTACGGACCCTGCATGAAATATAATCACATAATATAGTATTGTTTTACCATAAATAGTTATTATATTTTTCTAAAAGAAAACTTAGTTTTTTAATTTATTTCCTGTCAATTATTAATTACTTTACAATGTTTTAAAATGTTGTTTTCTGATTAGTAGCTATATCTATTTAACAACCTTTTATGAATCATTATCGTTTTAAATAACCCGGATTTTTATATATACGATGCTCGGTACTGTGGCAAAGGTTTCGGCTCATCTCTTTTTACATTTAGGTCAGTGCAAACTTGGCTCGGCGGGTGTTCTCATCGTTGGGGCAGGCGGGTTGGGCTGTCCAGCCGCCGTCTATCTCACTGCTGCCGGAATCGGTACGTGGAAACAGTTGCTATGATGACGTGCATGCGTGCCAAGAATTGTGTTGTAGATATTTATGATATCTAGTATAGCTGATAGAAAATCTGACGGTTCATAGTTTTATTTATGGTGCAATACTATCTTATGAAAAATGTATTTCAGTGTATTTCAACTTACCATGCCATTTCTATCTATGATCGATGCATATAATTATTGTTTTCATTACATACTGCTTTTAAATTCCTTTTTTATGACCATGTGAAGTCGTTATGTGCGTTGACATAAATGATATATATATCATAAATAGGAATCATTCGCTTTTTTCCAGAATTCTGTTTTTTGTGTCCTCAGAATAATTAACTATTTTACTTTTTATTTCAATAGCTGAAAATTGTATATAGGTAAAAACATAACTACTGCATTAAATTGCAATTTATGGCTTTTATGTTGGTATACCTACGGAACATATCAAATGAAATAGTAGTTACACATAATAATAATGATATAAGTAATATTAATATGAGTAATATTTAAGCAATATATTATTTTATTTAGCACATCGTTTTAAATACAAGGAGAGGCATAGTATTTAATTTTAACTACTTCCAGTTTTATTACAATTATTAATTATATAATGAGTTATTATTTACAAAATTTTATTAAAGTTAGTCCCCTATACCTATTTTTTCTTATTTTAATTTACTTTCAGGTACTCTTGGTGTTGTCGATTATGATGTAGTTGAGATCAGCAATCTGCATCGTCAGGTGATGCACAATGAAGCCTCCTTAGGGGTTCCAAAAGCGGTCTCCCTCACCCAAAGATGTTCCCAGTTAGTTGGCAACTTAAGAATTAATGTTTCAATTTGATTGTACAGCTATAATAATTTAATTATTGTTAGTATCGTTATTAATATTCTACTGATTGATGCTTATTATTCTCAATAATCTATAGAGTCCAGAAAACCAACACGAATCGCACAATATTATAATTACATTTTTTTTATTATATTAAAATTACAAGCAAAACAAGTCGATGTTAATACACACTTTTATGTAGTCTAAAATATTTTATTTCCAAACCTGATCTTGAATTGTGAAGACTTGAATATTATAATTTATAATACTGTATGCATTTAAAATTGTTTTCCTTTTTTTTCAAACTTCATTAACCATTTTGCAGACTTAATTCCTCGGTATGCTTCCACTCATACGTCCTCCAACTCAACAGCTCTAACGCCATTTCCATCATCAACAAGTGAGATTATTGAATGTTTTTAACTTTGAGAGGTCTTAGAAGAAAACGTACAATATTATTATTATATAAATTATGATATTTGTTATATATTTATTTTGACATTTAGCTTAAGCTGAAAATTGACTACTTTTAATTGTTTAATTGCTACATAAAGCAGTACTCATTTTATTTTCACGGCGATAAGCCTAGCTGAAAATAATATATGATGTTATATATTATGTTATTGTATTAATTTACAAAATGCTACGGATTTTCAAAGAAATTCCCTCTATCCAACAATTTCCTAACAGTAGCTGTGGTAATTTAAAATAAATCGTCAGTCGTTAGTAGAATCCCCACTTAATGGCGAATGTTGCTCCTGTCCCCCGTCGGCCAGGTACACAGTGGTACTCGACTGCACGGACAACGTGGCCACTCGATACCTCCTCAACGACGCTTGCATTCTGGCGGGTAAACCGCTGGTCAGTGGCTCCGCTCTGCGCCAGGAGGGTCAACTCACGGTGTACGGACTCAAGGGGGGGCCCTGCTATCGATGTCTCTTCCCGCAGCCCCCGCCCCCCGAGACAGTCACTAACTGCTCCGATGGAGGGGTGCTTGGCGTTGGTAAGTAGGGTTGAGGGTCATACTGCCAAATCAATAGTTTAATTTTTTTTAAACTAAAAAATTAAAACACTAAAAATTATACTTGATTGTCTGCTATTAATTTTAGTAAATATTGAACTGTATGGCCAGTAATACCATTATTTTAATACCAATATTTATTGCAAATGTATGTCTTAGTTGTTAATTGATTTTATATTATTTATTTTCTGCTCTAGTTCCAGGAATTATCGGAACAATGCAAGCTTCTGAAGCAATCAAAATATTAACTGAATCTGGAAGTAAGTATTTTAACATTTTATGTAAATTATGTAACAATGTATATATATTCATTTTGGTTTGTCATATATAGTTTCATACTTTTACTATTTTTGCCGTTTCTACCCGTTTCGAAAAAACGGGTTTTTGTGTTTGGCTTTCTGTTAGTCATAGGCACATCCGGCAAGATAAAAAAGCTTACAGGTAACCAAATATGGCCGAAGTTTATTTTTTTACATTAAAAAAATTATATTACTCTATAATCTGCATCAAACACAATTTTGACAAAACTGCAGATACGACGTTTTACCTTAGTGTCCATTACTTATAGATACATTACCATACTGCATACCTTTTTAACTATGGAGGATTTTATGTTATTAGGCTATACAGTGTTCTACAAAAAACGTTATATTTTCTGTGGATCAAAAGTTTATCTATATAATGTATAAAGAATAGCTTCTACAGTAAATAAAAGGCACGCAAAACAGATATAGCAGTTCATTAATTAAACAGTTCAACCTTCCATCTGACCACTACTCAAATTTATACACTCATGACATCTCTAAAGAAGAAACATTCTTATTGAGGAAGGTAGTTATTTATTTCTCTTTCAATTTGTCCTGCCAGTTAATGTACGTTCTTTGGTGTAACCTCTGATACCGTTTCTCTTATTGCTCCCCATATGAATAAATCGTAGACTGAAAGGTCCAGTGAGTCCAGAGGTCATCGGAGGCCAACTGATTGGTCCTCGCCTCCAACACACCTGAGCAGCACGGATGTAGTATGGTGGTGCGCCATCTTGCTGATACTACTTGTTTAATTTTGCCGGTCTTTGGAAATACGGAAATACCTTGTTTGAAAGTATAGTGGTTACACATTTTTCGAATGGGTGTTTTATTTTCATTAGAAACTCCCGAAAAACTTCTGGCGCCTCTTAAAATTTAACCATGAAAAGGGGCTGGAACATTGTTGTTTGTTTTTTTAGTTAGTATCTAATACCCTAACTTTTTTCTTTCATGACATGGTTCACACACGTTTAAAAAAACTTGAAAAGTAGAGAAACTTAAATGAAAATTTATGAAATACTTATTTTAAAAATTCATAGTAAGAATGAAATGATTTCAGTAAAAAAATTATAAAGTGTTTCTAATAGTCACAGAAGTTTTCATTGATAATTGTGTTTTATTTTATTTTTTTAATTAGTTTTTATTCTCATGATCACAAACATCGTTATTTTCTTCTTTATCAGTGTGTGCATCACCATATCTGACACTTTTCTAATTAATGCAAAATCTATTATTCAATAAACTCGATCGTATTTTTTAGTTCTTAAAACTTAAAAGTTATTAAATTCTGTAGCTGAATGCCAACCTCCCCTCTAACTACGAATAAAATAAGAATATTTTCTGTTCTTTTCGTCTATAATCACCTTTCAATACTGTGTTCTTCAGATGTGTGTTCTCAGCGCATGTTACTCTATGATAACGAATACGGCACAACGCGGAACATTAAACTGCGACCTAGCCGACCAGACTGCGAGGTTTGTGGAGAGAATCCTTCAATCAAACACTTGACTGATATGACGGAGTTTTGTGGTGCTTCTCCCGATGATAAAGTAAGATTTTTTGTAAATTTAGCTTTTTAATGTCTTCTAGTATCGATTTCTCTACTGTCAATGTTGGATTCATAGTTTTTGTTTATTTCAGTTATCTCTACTTTATCTTTGAAACTAAAATTCTACACTACGTTTCTAATTCTAGTGTTATTTTCTGATAATAGTGCAAACAATAAACCATTGCTACTATCTAAATTATAGAAATATTTAGTATAAACACATATTAAAATATACCCTCATATTTAATTATGACAGCGAGGCATTTCTTTATTAGATTATAAAATGTATTATATAATATTTAGCACCAAATAAAAAGTACCTCAATTGATTATTTTTTAATAACGACCTTCAAATCTTTATGATCTACACAATGGTATCAATTCCAAACGCGGAATGTATTACTAAAGCGCAGTTAAAGGAACGCTATTTTTCTAAAATAAAATATTTTGACAACTTTTATTTAACAAGCCTTTATTAATAAAGTTGATTTCTATAAATTTATAATCCCGGTTATTCAAAAATATTGTTGACAATTAATTTTATAATACTAAGTATTTTAAAGTTAATTAATGATATTAATCCGGGCGATTCAAAATGTCTACAACAATATTTCAATTAATAAAATTCAAATCAATACACTAGTGTGCAAAAGTTTTTCCCACAAATCAATAGTGATATTAGCTGGATAGGCATAATATAGTAGAATTATATATATATAATAAATAAATATATAATATATAATATTATATATTTATTATAATATAATTATTATATAAATTGTAGAAGTGTAAACTCTACGACTTGCATTGCCAGCACACCATTGTAATGATGTAGAGATAGAGACGTGTTGCCATTGGTCCATAATTTGAAATATAATTTGAAAGCAGTATGAATTTCACTTTAAACTGTTATCGATCTAATTTGTTTCTGTTCATTCTCAAAATAAAGAACCTGCTTTGATCGGTCGAGCGATGCGGAAGAGACAGCTATATGTAAATAAAGAGCTAGAGAGCTATTTCTAAATAATGAAGATGGATTGAATTATATATAGTGGAAATGTTGTCCAGTTTCATTTGTAAAGTGGAAAATAGATAGTAAACTCATGTATTTAACCCAAGAAATCGTCCGGAGTCTAGTTTAGCCGGTTCCGGTTTATAGTCATTATTAAATATATATTAGTATTTAGTATTGGTGAAAAAGTTAGGAATTGAAAATGAGTCCGGTATTACCGAATTTCCGGTTTGGCCGGTTTCGATTTATCCGGTCTAGACTATTATAATATCTATATATTTGTAATTAGCATATATACTTGCTATATTATATAAAACAATTTGGTTTAAAGTTTAAATACCAGCTACTCAAACTAACTCACTCTTTTGTAGGGAAGTTGTATTTTATTTCGGTGCTACATATTTTTTATTATAACCTTTTAAAAACTTTTTTGTTAAGTATTGTTATAATATATTTGGAATAGGGGACTTGTTCTTTTCAAAAAAAGCTATTACATAATTTAATTTCTGCTTATCTATATATTACCTTCTATTTTATTCTATTTTGGTTTAATTTATGGTATTTTTAAAACCTTAGTGTAATTTATAATGTTATGAAATTTTGTGAATTTTTGTGAAATTTAAAATTTTTATTTGGTGTAAATTAAACATTTAATTGATTCATAAAATGTTATAAATCTGTGTATCATTTCCTTAATTTATTACGCCATAATATTAATGATTATCAATAGTTTGTCGAAGCTTGTATATTGGTAAACACATTTTTCCAAATAATAATATATTAATTTTCCGACTCCAGAACTTGTTTCACTGTGTTAACACAGCTGATATTTTCATTTCAGGAAAAGGGAATTTCACTTCTCGACAAGAGCGATAGAATCACTGTTCAGGTGAAGGAAACTCTTATTTTTGTTTTGATTTAATTTTATTTTACAGGGTAGCCACAGGTCCTTTAAGGTCCTTTAAAGTCCTTTTTTGTGATCGGTCCTTTAAAAATTCCTTTAAAGTCCTTTTTTCTGAATATAGGTCCTTTAAAACAAATTGTATATCAAAAAATTATTTTAACCATTTTTAGTTCATAGGGCTTTTAATAATCTCAAAAAATTGCGCTTTGCACATTA